>ONZH01011863.1:0-73010 GCA_900303285.1 Rhinella marina
ACCAAGGACAATGAGCGCCTCTCCTCTCCACTGTCCTCGGTATAGTTCCAGGGTCTGCTGGGGTCTTCCTCCGCTTCCTCTACCACCTCATCCTCCATCTCCTCCTGTGATTGAGAGGCAGAGAAGCCAGGTGGCGGTGTGTGGAATGGCTGGGCGTACACATCTTCCTCCTCCTCACCCTTCATCTGCACTTCATCCATCTCTGGGCTCAAGGCGATGTTCAGCCTTGGAGTGGTGGCCTGGGAATCCTCGCTGATGATGCTTTTCAGCACACTTTCCAGAACATGGACGAGTGGGATGATGTCGTTGATCCCATAGTCCTGCCTGCTCACAAACAAAGTCGCGTCCTCAAAAGGGATCAACAATTGGCAGACTTCATGCATCATCTGCCAGTGTGTGACTTGGAAGTCGCAGTGTGGCGTGAAGCTGCCTGATTTGCCCATGAGGTAGTCTGTAACGGCTGACCTTTGCTCGTACAGGCGGTTCAGCATATGGAGGGCAGAATTCCAGCGTGTTGGCACGTCGCAGATTAGCCGATCTTGGGGGCAGACTGTGCTGTCTCTGGATCCTTAGCAGGGTGTTCCTTGCAGTGTAGGAGTGGATGAAGTGTTTGCACACTCTGCGTGACATCCTCAGAAGATCTTGTAGTGCAGGAAATGATCTAAGAAACCTGTGCACTATGAGGTTTATCACATGAGCCATACAAGGCGTATGACTCAGCCCTCCCTGCTGCACTGCAGAGACAATGTTCCTCCCATTGTCTGCTACCACACTTCCCACCGTTAGTTGACATGGGTTCAGCCATTGATCGATCTCCTCCCTGATGGTCCGGAGGAGCACCTGCCCACTGTGGCTCCGTTCACCCAGGCTCACCAAATGGAGGACAGCCTGAGAGCGCCGGGCCTGACATCGGTGGTAAGACACCGGGGCAGGTTGGACTGCTGTCAAAGCGGCGGATGGTTGCAAGGTGGTGGAGGCAGAACCTCTGCTTCCCGCTGCTGGCCCCCTAAAGCACCGTGGAGGTGACAGTGGCAAGAATGGGCCAACTTCCTGATGGTTTTCTGGGAGGATGTTGACCCAATGGGCAGTAACAGACATGTACTGCCCTTGCCCATAATTAGAGGACCAGACATCAGCACTCAGGTGCACGGTCTTGGACACCGAGAGTCCCAATGAGTCGCCCACCTTTTTCTGCACATAACTGTGCAGTGATGGAAAAGCTTTGCCAGAGATGTAGTGGCGGCTGGGGACTCGCCATCTGGGGTGCGCACACACCATGAAATCCCTGAAAGGCTGGGAGTCCACGAGGTTGAAGGGCAGGGACTGAAGCACCAGCAGCTTAACCAGGTGTCCGGTCAGTTTCTGGGCCATGGGATGGCTTCTGGAATACACCTGACGTCTGCCCATGGACTCAGTCACGGATTGCTGCCTCATTAGCAGTGTAGATGGCAGTGGCACTGTGCTGGTGCTGGCACCTGAGGCTGACGAGCCCTGAGTTCCACTGAGAGGATGCTGCATGATGGGATCTGCAGTGTATGGTGCATCCTGACAGGAGGTGGTATTGGGGTCACGGTTCTTCCAGGCCTGTTGGTGTTGCCTTTCCATGTGCTTTCGCATGGATGTTGTCCAGAGATTATCACCCCTGCCACGACTGACCCTCTCATTGCACAGCAGGCACAAAGGGATGTGCTTATCTTTCCCCAGGCGGAAGAACTGCCAGATGACAGAGGACCGTGGTTTGCTGACAGCCACGGGAGTCTTGCTGCCTGTTGACTGCCACTGCTGCCTGAGGGTGCCCTCTCAGGACCAAGGCTTTGAGAGGGTGATCTCTGCCTGGTAGCTTTGCTTCTACCCCTCCCTCTTGTGCCTCGGTTCCTTGAAACAGTGGGATGTTGCTGCGTCGGTGGCACCTCTATTTCCTCCCCTGATGATGAGGATGAAGCTGCTTGAGGGCGCCATGTCCGATCAGCGACATCGTCATCAAACTCGTCACCACTGCTACTTTCCTCCGGTGGCTAGGACAGAATACCAGGTGTGGCACTGGATGCCCCTCCCTGGCTCTGTTGACTGCTTACAGCCAACACCTCCTCTGGAGTCTCACTACGTTTCACCCGCTGACTTTGGTAGACTTCCTCATCCTCCTCCTCATCACTAAAAAGTGGTAGAGACTCCAAGGGCAGATCAAGGTTTGCCAACAGTTCCCTGGCAGAAGGTGCCCCAAAGGTGAGTGGAATTCTAATAACAGAGGACAGGGCAGAGGACTCTCGCTGACCGTCCCATGTAAGGGTGGTGTCGGATGATCCAACGGATGCTTGACTCCTCGTTTGGGAGCATTGGGCGGTGGAACTGGAGGATTGGGTAAGCCAATCTAGAACCGCTGGCTGTGTGGTTCTTACATGACCAGTGGGCGTCAGGGGTAGATGCACCCTGCTGCCACGCCTGTTACCCTGGCTGCCACCGGGCCTGGTGCTGCCACTTCTCCTACCCTCACCGCCTGCTGTTGCACTCCTTGCCTGGGAAGTGCTGGAAGTAGAACGCTTGGACATATTTTTATTTGGGTGGGGGAAAATTAAACAATGTATTTTTTTATACTTTTTTAAACTTTATTTATTTTTTTATAACTTTTTTTAACTTTTTTTTTTTTTAAAAAACTTTTTAAACTTTTTTTTAAACTTTGTTTATAACTTTTTTTGAGTTTTTTTGTAACTTTTTTTGTTGTGGCTAAACGGGGTTGATGGCACCCAGCTGAGCAGCAACGTGTAGCGTGTACGGTCACGGAACAGGAATGCTACCTGTCCTGACTCTTTTCTCTCAGTATTTCTTTGTTTATCACCCTATCTCTCCCTAGATCTCACAATTTTTTTATTTTTATTACTTTCTCTCCCTACCTCTACCTATCTCTTGCTTTCTCAGCCTCTTTCCCTATCTATCACCTTATCTTCTATATCTAGCTTTCTCTTCCTCTCTCCTGCTTCTCTCACTAACCCTTTCTATTCCTTCTCTATCTCTCCCAGTATCTATCTACTTTTTTGGCTATCTATCTATATATATCATTTCTCTGTCTATCTAATCTGCAGCTCCTCTCCCTTTGAAGTCTTGAGACGCACTGACAAGATGTCAGCGCGCTCAGGCACTTCAGGGGCTGTGGCGTGACGTCACACTTTTTTTTTTCACAGAAAACCAGGATACAAGGGATTATAGGAATAATAATCCCTTGTATCCTGGTCTATTCTGTGAAAAAATTAGTTTTGCGTTACCGTTTTTTTTTTTACCAGATTGGTTACGAACTTTTTATAATATGAATGATAAAAGAACAAAAGAAGGGAGGGCAGATGAAGAAAAAACAACTGCATCATCTCTGACACCTCTAGAATGACGTCTTATGGAGAAGCATGTCTGGATCCACCTGTCCATGTGTGTATTACTATATTACTACTGTTATTCTTAGTTCAGAGAGTTGTCATATATTCAAATTCCCCAGTAACTTAAAATACCATAGATCATATATGAACAGTACTGATACCTATTGTAAACATAGATTTCATTTCATTTAGACGTCCAAGGAGAAGTATAAATAAATAAATAAATAAATAAAAAATAAACATTGAAGAAAGTAGTCCCTAACCGGCCAGTTTTACCCAGTCCAATCCAGTTCTTTTGATTTCTAGAGTGGAAAGCATTGCGTTTCATCAGCAGTAAGGACTGTAAAGAAGGCAGTCACACCTAATTCCTGGTGACTGAGGGGACCAGAAGACAGTAATATTATAAATGGTACATGAAAATAAAGGATCCCTGGTACATATTTAGTACTGGGGGCCTGGAGCCTAAGCAGTATGTGATCCAGCAGTGTGTGTGCCACTTGGGCATATCACAGCTAAGACCAAGCTTTGGCTGCAAAAGCATGTCCAGAAAGCCAAGGCTTGTCAGAATATGCTGGAAGTTTTTTCACCACAGGTAGAGACAACTGCTCTAAGGTATATTAAATTACAGTACAACTCCCAGGGCTCTCACTGATTAGCATAATCTATGTCCTGGAGCACCTTCACTGCACAACCATTCTCATTGATGTGGCTGCGTCTGGTACTGTATCTCTGCCTCAGCATGGGCATAGATGGGTCTGATGACTGTGGAGAATTCAGCAAGGGCCACGGTCCAGCATCAGCCTGAAGTACCTTGGGCCCACCAGAGGAAATTATTTTGAGGGCATATAGGATGTTAAGAGCTCTATTTTATACTGGTACTCTGGTTGGCCAGTCCTACCCTTCCAAGGTCTATATGAATCACAAATTGATGGCCCAACCTAGAGACCCTCAAAAATCTCTTTTATTCTGCCCAGTACATTAACCTACTTCAGAATGGCTGAAGCCCAAATGCTAGCCAGTGCACCACCAGCATTTTAATATGTACTCTTCTGCTGTCAGATGCACCATAATTATTTAATGGTGCACGCCTCAATAATTGTGATGCATCTGTGCAGGTCCATGCATCAAAGCAGGAATCTAAAAGCAAGGAAGCTGTTGTACATTTCCAGTATAATCTACACTAGTTTCATAGCATACGTTATATTATAATAAATGTGTTGGGTCAGCTATGGTTGTCCCTGTCCATCTCATCTGCTCACTTTTTAGAAAAGTGGTGAGTGGTGCTCAACACCTCCCAAAAAAAGCCATAACATTTTGTGCAAATATGGCCTGTGTCAAACTTTGTGACTTTCTAACGCCAGTTTTCTGGAATACAGGCGATGATAAATGTCCTTAATATTAATTCACCCATTACCTATGTGCTTCCCTGAGGCTCAGTCACACTTGCAAGGTAACGAGAGAAGAATCAGCTGTCCAGTCCTGCAGAGGATGTGATTGTAACTTCAGCATTCAAAGCTACAGTTCTCAGGTCCTGATGGTAAGGCAAAGAGAAGAACATTCAGGGCAAGCAAGTTCTACTGAACTGTGCCCGACTGCCTTGTGCAGTAAGAAAACAAAGGGTGCACATGCGCCATAACAGAGCACAAGAAGGGAGCTTCTATGCTTACACAGGAAAGAAGACCTGTGCCTACCTGGCCAGCAATAAGAACTACTAGAGTTCCTGGGGGTACTTTCTGGGGTGAGATCTTTTCATACAAGCATCTTAAAAAATGGCCATATAGTATTTGCAAATAATAATACAGTGATCCCTCAAGATACAATGTTTTCAACATACAATGGTCTTTTCTGACTATTTCCATTGTAAGTTGAAACCAGACTCAACATACAATGACTCAGATACAACCAATGAAGGCCATTTCTCTGGTAAAATAGTTGAATTAGTTGCTAGTTACCAGCTATTATTGACTGTTATATGTGAGGACTTGTTTTATCTGTCTTAGTTATCTGCTTATTTTTCTTAAATTTTCATTTTCTCTCATCTTGGATGACCTTTGGGGCTTTGGAACCAATTACTCAAGTTACAATGGTTTCAACATACAATGGTCGCCTTGAGTTGAGGGACCATTGTAATGATTTTTCCAGTGGGGTATAATGAGGCATGAGTGAGATCTTGGGGATCCTCTTTAACTGTACACTTAAAGTTGTGTTATAATGTTATCATGTCTATAATGTGTATTATTTATGTTATTTTCTATTAATAGTGGTTCACACAACAATTCTAGACAAATAAAAGCAAAACTAATGGCATTTTCAGAGCATGTGTAAATACTCCTTGGTTTGCATTGCTCAATGTCATTAATTTCAGTGACAGCCATTGAGATAAATGGCTTTTAAACATTTTGCTTGGCATGTGAGTGAAAGGAGGTTTTATGTAACATTGCCTGTGCAAAACCTTTGCATTCTTTAGAGACAAAACAAATTTATTTTGGCGTTTTGTGACAGATATAAATTGCCTATAGATTATCATATTCACACGTACACCTTCCTTAACGTATTAAGTGATAGAGAGCTGTGCTCTGATTAATGACATAGAAGCTCCGCTGAAAACCAAAGGCGAATAACTCTTTGGGGAGAAAGTCCGGAGAAATGGTTGAGCAGGTTAATTTAAAGTCAAACTGTTCTAACAGTAGATATAAGGGCGCCATTTGACAAATCAGCCAATTCCAGTCTGATATAAACCATCACAGGATTTAAAAAGCGCAAGGGGTAAACATTCTCTCCGCTGATGTATCCATATTGTGGTGCATTCCTGTCGTAGCTTTCTATGTTTGGCAATTTCAGTAACCACATACTTTCATCTATTTGATCCATTTATTCAATTCACATAAAATGGCAATTTCCTTTGTGGCTGGTGTTTGAAAGTAAATGTATACAAGATTGCTGAGTGATACTGCAGATGTAATTCACTTCTGCTATTTCTTCCTTATAATATTTCAGAATGCTTTATAGTAATGCAAATACGATGCATCTGATCATGTTCTCTGGAGTTAGCGGTGAGTTTTGTTTTAATACATTTTTAAGTCACTATGCTGTTCAGAGTAATAGATTATATTAATAAACTCATGAATAATATCTATTTAGGAGAAAATGTCCAGTACACTACATGTTAGCTGATACCTAGGTAATAGATAGATTAGAATAGATAGATAGATAGATAGATAGATAGATAGATAGATAGATAGATAGATAGATTAGAATAGATAGATAGATAGATCTTATGTTTATAAGGCTAGTTTCACACTAGCGTTTCCTTTTTTTATATATTGAGTTCCATCATAGGGGCTCAATACCGGAAAAAAACGCTTCAGTTTTGTCCCCATTCATTGTCAATGGGGACAAAACTGAACTGAAGAGAACGGAATGCTCCTAAATGCATTCCGTTCAGTTCACTTGCGTCTCCAGAACGAAGAGCAAACCACAACATGCTGCGGTTTGCTCTCTGTCTTGGGGATCCGCACTAAGATGGATCCGTTCGGTGTGACACAGTAGTAATTATTATGTAGTTAATGACGGATCGGTCCCAGCAATGTTAAAGATAATACAACCGGATCCGTTCATTATGGATCCACATGGTTGTATTATCAGTAACGGAAGCGTTATTGCTGAACTCAGCCAGATCCAGCAATAAGGCTAATGTGAAAGAAGCCTAAGACCTAAAGCATTGGCTTGCTTGTCAGCTGATTGCTGTCCTGTCTACACTGGGCAATGATCAGGAACAAGCTAATCTGCCCAGTCATTGCCCTATTTATAGGATTCCTTGCTGTTTTTCAGGTTTTTTTTTGTTTGTTTGTTTTTGTTTTTTTGTGCTAATTAACCCACTTGTTAATTGTTGATTAACGGAAATAATAATTGTCCATAAAGTATATATTTTGGATAGATGGTATGATTTGATCTTTCTAAGCAATAGTGAGATAGAAATGTCCAGATTACAGTTTAGGTGGCTTTGCTTGTTCTGTGCGATTGAACTCATCAGGACATCTGGCATGTCCTCATCTGAAGTAGGGGTTCTCCCTGAAATGTGTTATTAGATTTTTTTTACTGTATGTAACAAAATAAAGGCCCTCGTTTGCAGACAGACTTGCATCCAGGATTTTTTCTTTTGCCTTTTCCACTGCCGTGAAAGCAGCAGGGAACTAACCATGGTTCCTCTGTTCAGTTATTTGATTGCTTCCACTGCTTCCAATAATAGACACACATTAGGAGACCGCAGTTTATACAGTTCTATAATCCATTACTGTAAGTGCATGGAAGGTGAACAAGCTCATCATTCTCTTTATTTCTTACTGCTTTATCTCCTAAGTTTTTCACCTGTGGTACAAGGGGTTACACAGCATGGGGGTAATTTAGCAAAACTGATGTTTCATATGCTAATCTTGATCTACTTTGTGCTGGAATGAGATGCACCTAAGTTATTAAGAGGTGTAAGCATCTTAATAAATAAGATCTATCTCTGACCCTCCGAAGAAGAGAAACAATGATGCCAAGCACCAGCCTCCTTTTAAAGTGTCCAGTGGTGTCATTCTTACTTAATCATGACAGATTGATCTCCAGCCCTGTCCTCATCAACACCCACACCTGTGTTAATGGAGCAATCACTGAAACGATGTTAGCTGGCCCTTTTAAGGCAGGGCTGCAATGATGTTGAAATGTGTTTTGGGGGATAAAGTTCATTTTCTAGGCAAATATTGACTTTGCAAGTAATTGCTGTTAAGCTGATCACTCTTTATAACATTCTGGAGTATATGCAAATTGCCATTATAAAAACTGAAGCAGTAGACTTTGTAAAAATTAATATTTGTATCATTCTCAAAACTTTTGGCCATGACTGTATTTAAAAACTACTTCAATTTATCTTTAAAGTTGTTTCCTGCACCCAAGTTTGGAGGTACTTTGATCCCATAGTTGAGTAGTGGTCCTTGACTTAGAGACATTGAGAAACCCTGCCCTGTAAGATCCACAACATTCACAATTCTTCATATCATTAATGGTATGGAGTCACAATGGTCAATCAACCGCATAATAGGCATCTCAGGTGTGGCCTTCATTCCATCCCCTCAAGTGGATTGTGTCCCTGACATATGAAAATACAACCTAAATTACATTCTACATTTTAAATGAACAGAGTGAATGCACCCAGATAGTTATGTATCTCCCATTCACTCTGATGGAAGTTAACCATCCCAGTATACAGTGGCGTACCTCCAATGGAGGCAGACCACATGGCTGCTATGGGGCCTCTGGAGGAAGAGGGCCCACAGTGGAAAAAATGCCCCATCCCTAATTACATTTAATATAGGCTCCTGCCCAGAGTCCCTGTCATCAGTGTAGTCCAGAGGCTCACAAAGCTACAAAACATACAGCTGCAAGCATCATTCATGGACCTGGAATGGGTATTGACAGTGGTTATGGATGAGGCAAGAGGGCCCAATTTAGATTATTGTTATGTGGCCCATGTACATCCCTGCCTGTATGGCCACTTTTCTGAGGCAAATAAAGCACAATCCCTGTTGTCGGGTTGGATGTGGAGGGGAGCGGGGGGGGGGGGATGGGGGCATCCCAGGAGTCAGACTCCTAACAATCAAGCATTTATGGCACAAATCAGAGAGTAGTGTATGTGTATAGGACAGCAAAATGCATGTCTAGATTTTACAGATGCCAAAGTGAAGCATACAGGGGCCACATGCAGCCCCATGCTCCAGTTATCCTCCAATAGTATAATACCTCTAAATGTTAGTGTTTAGTTTAATCCAATGATATTTTTGAATTTTATAATTCTTTACTTGTTCATTCCATATACCATAGTCTCATTTTCTCTTTATATCCAGTGTTGGAAGATTTTAGGTTACCTATAATAATACAAGCAACAATCTAATTTATTATTCAGCAATATTTTTATGTTTGCATAGAGGCAAGCACAAGTTGAAGAGCATCAAACTTTTGTACTTTTGTCTATATCATAAAACAGGTATGCTCAACCTGTGGCCCTCCAACTGCTGCAAAACTACAACCTCCAGTATGCCTTGATAGCTGTTGGCTTTCCATGAATACTGGTAGTTGAGATTTTGCAATAGCTGGAGGTCCTCAGTTTGGGCATCCCTGATATAAAGCATATAAATGTACTAAATTAATTGTCTTTTACTAAACCAATCACATTGAAAATGCAGTCCAATCTTCAAGCAGTGAGTTATTTAGAGGAGCTGAGCAGATTGATATATATATTGTAATATACTGTATATCGAACCATAATTAAGTTTTGTTATTCAAAAACATTTAGATAATAGAACTGGAAATCTGCTTGGCTCTTCAATCCAAAAAGTTTGAAATGGAGTAGTAGTCTTTATAGTCATGTGGGTTGTCAATATCTTATGTAAACATGTGTTAACTTGATTCCCTATACTTTACTTTGAACATACATGACTTTTTTGTATGGGTACTAGGGATGAGCAAATATTAAAATACTCGTGTGCTCGGTACTCGGTACGAACTTTTCCAAAAGTTTGTATATTCGTACCGAATAACAAACCCTATTGAAGTCAATAGGAGATACGAGCATTTTTTGCAGGGGACCCAAGTTCTTCGCAGGCAAGGTTGCCTAAACACCTGAAAACCTCTGAAAGTGATGGAAACACCACGGAAATGGATAGGCAACACCAGGAGCAGCATGCATGTAGCAGGCAGAGACAGTGCAAAGAGCGACAGGACCTTGTCCGATAAAGCGTACGCTATAGCTACGTATAATTTACTCTATACGCTGTTGCGTATGAATTCAAGACAGTGAAACCATTACCACTTGCAAGCATAGAGAAGCTGTCACTCAACTTTCTGAGATTTTTGAATGACAACTTGTTGATCAGGACTCTAAGAAAGCTGGGTGATTGCGATCTAATAGAAGTTAATAGTCATGTGTGTCAGGATTTATCACTTATGTTTAGATCAACTCAGATTTAGATATTTCGTACGCTTATATATCAGATATTTCATACGCTTTCGCTATCCCTATCACACGCACACTCTTTGGCTCTCCTAAAACCACAAGGTCTGTGATCTGAGCCCCAGGTGTACACATATATATAATAGCACCAGGGGCAGCATGTATGGAGCAGGCAGAGACAGTGCAAGGAGCGACAGGACCTTGTCCGATAAAGCGTACGCTATAGCTACGTATAATTTACTCTATACGCTGTTGCGTATGAGTTCAAGACAGTGAAACCATTACCACTTGCAAGCATAGAAAAGCTGTCACTCAACTTTCTGAAATTTTTGAATGACAACTTGTTGATCAGGACTCTAAGAAAGCTGGGTGATTACCATCTAATAGAAGTTAATAGTCATGTGTGTCAGGATCACTTATGTTTAGATCAACTCAGATTTTACAGCATCATACATGGGAAAGCTGGGTGACAGGATGTGAATGGCTGCTGTAAAGTGGCGGACACTGGTAGCGGACTGACCCAGTGATCAATGCTGACATGCTGAGGTCTGGTCACCTGCACCTGGATCAGTCCAGTACCATAGTAGTTGGGCCTCAGAAAGAAGTTTTTTTGGAGAGACAGTAGGCGCAGCGGAGGAGGAGGAGGAAAATTTTCAAAAGCCAGAAGTACTTGGACCTCAGGCAGAAATTTTGGAATAGAAACAGTAGGTGAAACACTGGAAAACTACAATTTTAAATAGCCACTAAAATGGCCTCAGGATGAAGTTTTTGGAGACAGACAGTAGGCAAGCAACAGGCCTTTTGTTCCCTGACGTAAAGATTGTGTGTAGAGAGCCTGTTGTCCCTCCGTAAAAATTGTTTGTAGAGAGTCTGCTTGTCCTCGGTAAAAATTGTGTGTAGAGAGCCTGTTGACCTTCCGTAAAAATTGTGTCTAGAGAGGCTGTTGGCCTTCCTTAAAAATTTTGGTTAGAGAGGCTCTTTGCCCTAGGTAAAAATTGAGTTTAGAGAGGCTGTTGGCCCTCCACAAAAAATTGATTTTAGAGAGCCTTTTGGGCCTCTGCAAAAATTTGAGTTTAGAGAGACTTTTGGCCATCCGTAAATATTGAATTTAGAGAACCTGTTGGCCGTCCTTAAATACTGTGTCGTCAGCAACTGTGATAGAGGAGGAGGCGGAGGAGTAGGAAGAGGAGGAGGATACAAGGGTTCTTATGGACTTCAGCTGCTATCCTGCGGTGGGGAAGAGAACTGGGGGGATATCCACAACTTGTTCATCTTGATGAACGTCAGCCTGTCGGCGCTGTCAGTCGGCAGGCGGGTCAGTTTTTCGGTGATTATCCCCCCAGCAGCACTAAAGACCCTTTCTGACAGTATGCTAGCGGCAGGGCAGGCCAGCACCTCCAAGGTGTACTGCACCAGTTCAGGCCATTTGTCCAGCTTGGACAGCCAATAATTGTTTGGTGTGGAGTCCTGGCTCAGGACGCTGGTCTGGTCTGCGACAGACTCACCATCTTGCGGTAAGTTCCGCCCTACTCTGCCTAACCCGTGAACAGGTGGTACAGTCTGGCTGGGTTGACAAAAATTGGCCTGACCCAGTGTACCCCTGCCCTTGCTGGACACGCTGCCTTTTCCCCTCCTCTCCCTTATTACTTGGCCAACTGCAGTCCGTCCCCTGTCGCTAGCGGTGTCAGATGGAAATGCTTGTAGCATTTTTTGCACCAGGGCCTTGTGGTATGAATTGGAGGGTGTACACCCAGTAATCATTGGTGGCCAGAATGATCTTCACATGAGGATCGCGACAAAGGCAGCCTAACATAAAGTCAGCTATGTGAGGTACAGTCCCACAGCGCAACACTTCCCTCTCCTCAATCGACTGACTATCCATCTCCTCCTCTACCTCCACCTCCAATTCCTCCTCCTCAGCCCATACCCGCTGAACTGCTGTCATCGAATCGCCCCCTGCAGTGTGGCCTTGAGAGATTCTTGGCAAATACATTTTGTACAAAATTATCTGAGCCCGTCTGCCAAACGTCAAGGCGCTCTCTGTAAGACGGGACCTACACTAAATACTACCTTTCTATTTTTTTCTTTGCATTTTGCATTTGGAGGTGTGGCTACTCCATGTCAGTCGTGCACTCCTGACCAGCCTGTCTGCCCCAGGTCTGATTTTAATTAGTGTAAGTATAAAACTGTGCTTGCAGGTTGGTATCTGCATTCAATGGGAGCCATTTTGGCATTGAGATGAAAGCACATGGAGCCTTCACTCCCTGAACTTTTATGTTGATTCATAACAGGTAGTATTTAGTGTAGGTCCCGTCTTACAGAGATCGCCTTGACGTTTGGCAGACGGGCTCAGATAATTTTTTACAAAATGTATCTGCCAAGAATCTCAAATTTCATATAAATTTTTTTAAAAAAAATTTTTTCAAAAATTTTTTTTGACATTTTTTCAACTAAGCGTAGCTTTAGCGCCAGAATACCTTCTACTATTATGGCATTGTTGTACTTGATTTGCTTTGCAGGGTGCTGTTGCATTGTTTCTTTTTGTCTCTGGGAAGCTGTCAGCTGGCAGTCTACTATTGCCCTTCGCTGCTGGTACACCCTGGCTATCATTTGCAACGTTGAATTCCAACGTGTGGGAACGTCACATAGCAGCCGGTGAACAGAGAGTTGTAACCGCTGTTGCACTGTCCTGAGGGTGGCAGCATCTGTGGTGGACTTCCTAAAATGTGCACAGATGCGGAGCACTTTAGTGAGCAACACAGCAAGCTCGGGGTAGGTCTTAAGAAACTGCTGGACCACTATGTTTAGTACGTGGGCCATGCATGGCACGTGTGTTAGTCCACCAAGTTTCAGAGCCGCCACCAGGTTACGCCCATTGTCACAAACAACCAGACCTGGTTGCAGATTCTGCGGCACAAGCCACACAGTCGTCTCCCCCCTGATTCCCTGTAACTGCTCTTGAGCCATATGTCTCTTGTCGCCCAAGCTAAGCAGTTTCAGCACGGCCTGCTAACGCTTCCCCACCGCTGTGCTACTGCGCATTGAGCTACTGACACTCTGCGATGTGGCCATCAATACTCTTTTAGAGGAGGAGGGGCAGGTGAAGGTGGGGGGGTTGGAGGAAGAGGCGTAATGTTCGGGTGAAAGACACCGAAGTTGGTCCGGCAATTCTGGGTGTGGGTAGCACATGAGCAGGCCCACGGTCAGACTCGGTCCCAGCCTCCACCAGGTTCACCCAATGTGCCATGAGGGAGATGTAGTGTCCCTGCCCACCGGTACTTGTCCACGTGTCTGTGGTTAGGTGGACCTTCCCACAAACCGCGTTGCTGAGGGCACGGATGATGTTATCCAACACGTGGCGGTGTAGGGCAGGGATGGCAACGCGTGAAAAATAGTGGCGGCTGGGGACCGAGTAACGGGGGGCTGCCACCTCCATGAGGTTGCGGAAAGCTTCCGTTTCCACAAGCCAATATGGCAACATCTCCAGGCTCAGCAGTTTACTGATCTGCACGTTTAAGGCTTGTGCATGGGGGTGGACGGCTGTGTACTTGCGCTTGCGGTCAAAAGTCTGCTGTAGTGACAATTGAACACTGCGCTGGGACACATGAGTGGAGGCAGTGGAGGGATACGGAGTTGCAGGGGTCCTTGCAGGGCTGGAGGCCAGAGCGTTACTACTAGGTTACTGACAGCATGTGATACAGGGGCTGAAGCAGCAGTGTCACTGTCACCAGCTGACTGGAGTGCCAATCACTTAGTGGGGTGTTTCTTCTCCAAATGCTTGCGCATGCTACTTGTGGTTAGGTTCTTTTTGTTGACTCCCCTGCTAATCTTGGTGTGGCACAGTTTGCACACCGCTACCCGTCGATCGCCCTCTTCATCCATAAAATACTCCCAAACTACAGAGTGTCGAGCTTTGTGCACTGGAGCTTGACCCCTGGGAACACTTGGGGGAGTAGTAGCTTGGGCCCTGCTTCTCCCTCTGCCCAGTCCACTGCCTCTCCCAACCAGTTGTGGTGCTGATGTTGCCTCACACTCAGAACCGCTTTCTTTCTGTGCCTGATCCACCCAAGTCGGATCTGCCCCCTCATTATCACCCAGCTCTTCCTCAGAGTCCCCACTCTGACTTACTTCCCTGCCAACTACCTCACCCCCTGACATCTTTGTCTCGTCATCGTCCACCACCTCCTCAGATGCCACAGGTAAATCCCCACCCTCATCACCCTGAGAATGCATCAGCTATTGCGAATCGGGGCAGAGAATCTCCTCCGGTAGCACATCAGGGAAGGGTTCACTGTAGAGTTCCAGTGAGTAAGTCTACACATGAGATTGAACCATGGAGGATCCAGGCTGGGGAGAAGGAGGGCGAGGTGGAGGATGGACAGATCGACTCCCCTGGCTGTCATGAGTGGACTGGCTGGAGGACGGGGCAGTGGACATATGGCTGGACGCGCTCTCCGCCATCCATTTCAGCACATTCTCTTGCGGGTCGGTCAAAGATGTACCCTGCGGCCCTGAAAGCTTTTGCAGAAAAGCAGGCATCTTGAATTGGCATCTTTCAACTGCTCCCACAGCAGCAGGCACAGTGTCACCCCGCAAACTACCACAGGCACCGCCTCTGCCCACCACACCAGTTCCACGCCCACGTCTCCCACCTCTACCACCTTTAGCCTTGCCCCTGGTGTTCTCCATTCTTTATATATATATATATATATATATATATATATATATATATATATATACACAGTACAGACCAAAAGTTTGGACACAAAAGTTTGGACACTTCTCATTCAAAGAGTTTTCTGAATTTTTATGGCTGGCTATGAAAATTGTAGAGTCACACTGAAGGCATCAAAACTATGAATTAACACATGTGGAATTATATACTTAACAAAAAAGTGTGAAACAACTGAAATATGTCTTATATTCTAGGTTCTTCAAAGTAGCCACCTTTTGCTTTGATTACTGCTTTGAATACTATTGGCATTCTCTTGATGAGCTTCAAGAGGTAGTCACCTGAAATGGTATTCCAACAGTCTTGAAGGAGTTCCCAGAGATGCTTAGCACTTGTTGGCCCTTTTGCCTTCACTCTGTGGTCCAGCTCACCCCAAACCATCTGGATTGGGTTCAGGTCTGGTGACTGTGGAGGCCAGGTCATCTGGCGTAACACCCCATCACTCTCCTTCTTGGTCAAATAGCCCTTACACAGCCTGGAGGTGTGTTTGGGGTCATTGTCCTGTTGATAAATAAATGATGGTCCAACTAAACGCAAACCGGATGGAATAGCATGCCGCTGCAAGATGCTGTGGTAGCCATGATGGTTCAGTATGCCTTCAATTTTGAATAAATTCCCAACAGTTTTACCAGCAAAGCACCCCCACATCATCACACCTCCTCCTCCATGCGTCACGGTGGGAACCAGGCATGTAGAGTCCATCCGTTCACCTTTTCTGCGTCGCACAAAGACACAATAGTTGGAACCAAAGATCTCAAATTTGGACTCATCAGACCAAAGCACAGATGTCCACTGGTCTAACGTCTATTCCTTGTGTTCTTTAGCCCAAACAAGTCTCTTCTGCATGTTGCCTGTCCTTAGCAGTGGTTTCCTAGCAGCTATTTTACCATGAAGGCCTGCTGCACACAGTCTCCTATTGACCTGGTCTCTAATCTGAGCTTCTGTTAACCTGCGATTTCTGAGGCTGGTGACTCGGATGAACTTATCCTCCGCAGCAGAGGTGACTCTTGGTCTTCCTTTCCTGGGGCGGTCCTCATGTCAGCTAGTTTCTTTATAGCGCTTGATGGTTTTTGCGACTGCACTTGGGGACACTTTCAATGTTTTCCCAATTTTTCGGACTGACTGACCTTCATTTCTTAAAGGAATGATGACCACTCATTTTTCTTTACTTAGCTGCTTTTTTCTTGCCATAATACAAATTCTAACAGTCTATTCAGTAGGACTATCAGCTGTGTATCCACCTGACTTCTGCCCAACACAACTCATGGTCCCAACCCCATTTATAAGGCAAGAAATCCCACTTATTAAACCTGACAGGGCACACCTGTGAAGTGAAAACCATTTCAGGTGACTACCTCTTGAAGCTCATCAAGAGAATGCCAAGAGTATTCAAAGCAGTAATCAAAGAAAAAGGTGGCTACTTTGAAGAACCTAGAATATTAGACATATTTTCAGTTGTTTCACACTTTTTTGTTAAGTATATAATTCCACATGTTTTAATTCATAGTTTTGATGCCTTCAGTGTGAATCTACAATTTTCATAGTCATGAAAATACAGAAAACTCTTTGAATGAGAAGGTGTGTCCAAACTTTTGGTCTGTACTATATGTTGTTGAGAAATTGCTAGAATTCAGTAATGCTCAACTCAAGGCCCCTCCATATGCAAAAATATCATCACTGAAGCAAAGCCATAATGCTAACCAAAAAAAGATGAAGGTATACAAAATCCAACTTGAATGCTATTGTTGCTGTGAATTTCCGTGCCCACCACTGCCCTGCTTCTCTCTGAGGTCACAGACGCCCTGCTACTCACACAGGAATCTTGCCCTCTGCCCCACCACTGCCCTGCTCCCCACTGTGGTCGGCATTCAAATAGTCATGAAAATACAAAAAACTCTTTGAATGAGAAGGTGTGTCCAAACTTTTGGTCTGTACTGTATATATACAAATCTATATGTGTATAGGATGTATGAAGTTAGCTTGCACACGTGTGCACAAAATGCTATTATGCACGCACAATACGCACCACAGTATACACACTATACTAATGTACGTATCATCTTTATTAGAATAGATGCCTTACAGTATCACACACTTTATGACACTGTGAGAGCACCTAATGTATGATGTACAGCACAGATTACAGCAAGCAACACTGGAGGGTATTCTGTATCTGTAGGGTCAGACAATGACTCTACAGACTGCAGTATATTTCTGCTGGTCTGCTTGCAGAAATATGATTTGCACTTCTGTAGCTGGATTGTAGTCTTAAAAAAGACTTTTGGGTCACAAATGCAGTTACCTGCCTAATAGAAACAAATATTCTCCTATTTCGTACACTTTCGCTCTCCCTATCACACGCACACTCTTTCCCTCTCCTAAAACCACAATGTGTGTGATCCGAGCCCCAGGCGTACGCATATATATAATAGTACGTCACCTGATGCAGGCAGCAAATCACTCCTAGATACGTAGAAAAGGTAGTAGGTCATGGCAGGAGGTCCCCCAGGCTTTCCTGCATGTTTATTGGCTAAGAAATAGGTGCTAAACATGCAGGAAGGAGTTTAAAAAAAACACAAATTTCACACGCTACTCGGCCGAGTAACGAATACTTATGAGTACGCAAATATTAGTGCGGATAACGAATCTTTATGAATATATTCGCTCATCTCTAATGGGTACATCTCTGTAAGAGTAATATGAAGTTGATGTTCTCAAGAGTTAACCTGGATAATCTCTGTGTCTAGAGTTGTAGCGCAATATTCATCTACTAGTTGTCAAGGTCACAGTTTAGCGGGTTAAGTCAATGTCACTCATATTGACTTCTCTGCCTGAAATGCAAAGCTCTCTAGGCTGATAAAAGGTTTATCTTCTTTACGGGAGGCTCAGGCAACACTACTAAGTCAGTAATACCATGCTATCCTCTCATGAGTAGTAGCTTGACTAGTTTAAGGTTTAGCAAATCAAATAGGCTTAACCCCAGAGTGGCCAGTGTCCTTGCCTTCAAACATTTATGCATTTAGCATTTGTGATTATTAGTAAAATGTATTTAAGTAAATGACATAATCTATGGGTCATGCATGGTTTCTTTATTCTTATAGAAGCATGAGATTCCATCAATATGGGTATTTATAAGAGTTGGTCTCACTTTTTAGACTTTAATTCATGTCGATGAGAGGCAAAAGATTAAGCTTAAATTAATGTGAGAGCAAAAAAAAAATCTAATTAAAATTAAAGTTCACTCTGATGTGGATGAGTGAATTGCATTAAGCAGATTAGGAAGCAAAACAGAGGACAACTTTCTATAGTCCTTAATGTAAATTCACTACTTACATGCTGTCCGCAGAAGTTGATTGTTCCATCCTTCCTAGCTGAACAGACACTGCTACCATAGCCTCCTGTACTGGGCAATTTATAGGATTTCATTTGGGCACTAGCCCAAATATACTGACATCCATACTGATGAGTAATGTTGAGCAAATCAAAGTTCACAAAGTGGACTTCGATACGAATTTCAGGAAAAATTTGATTCGACCCAAAGCCGAATTTCCTCATGCTTCATGGTAATGAATCAATTTTCCGCAAAATAGTTGTGAAATAAATTCATAGTCACCTCTAGGGATTAGCAAACCCGAATTGCAAAGTTTGGGTTTGTACCGAACTTTGGGAGTTTGGGTACCTGGACCTGAACCCAGACTTTTTCATTGAAGTTTGGGTTCGGTGTTCGGGTGATTTTATTATTTTCCGTTATAATGGAAAATAATAGCATTCTTAAGACAGAATGCTAAATAAAATGGCCATTAAGGGGTTAAAAATAATAATTTAAAAAATCACCTCATCCACTTGATCGTGCAGCTTGTATCCCCTTCTTTCTTCTTTTAGCAGGACCTGCAATGATGTCACCGTGCTCACCGCGTGGAGAGCACAGTGACGTCATTGCAGGTTCTGCTGAATGAAGATAGAAGGACCTGCGGTGATGCCACCGCTGTGACTTTGATGGGGTCTGGGGTGAAGTTCGGGTCAAGTTTGGGTCCCGAACCCAAATTTTGACCTGAAATTTGGCCAAACCCGGAGAACCCGAACTTCCACAGGTTCGCTCATCCCTACTCACCTCATCCATTTGCGTGCAGTCATCTTGATTGAAGATCCTTGTGCGCTGTGACATGTGACATTACCATGCTAGCCAGCGTGATGACATCATAATGTACCACACGTGATTTAGCAGTGGATCTTCAAATCAAGCGATGAACAAAACACCATGCAATATGTAATAAGACACACGTGGTTTCTATGGCGTTTGTTGTGTGTACAAAAAAAAACACTGAAGAAAATTTGTGTGTGTAGGCGCCCTTAAAGTGTTCTTCAAGGCTTTGTTTAAACAATACTTTCAGCATTTTACTGTAACGGGTTACTTAGAAATTTAGCAAGCAAAAACTGCTAAGGTGGGAGAAAAAGATACATAAACACCTGCTGTTTGTATTTTTAGCCACAATTTAACCCCTTCCCGACCAGCGCCGTACTAGTATGGCGCTGGCCAGGTCTTTAAAGATGGCGCCCGCTCCTAAGAAGAGCGGGCGTCATGGCCGTGGTAAATTGCTATTTCTTATAGCAGACACCCGTGGCTCATGTCCGCGACTGGCAGTAATGCCGATCGCGGACATTTAACCCCTCGTGGGCCGCGGTCAATCCTGACCACGGTACCCGAAGGCAGCAAACAGCGTGCACTTCCGGTGTTGCTCCGGCTCCCCGTGTGGCGATCGGAGGAGCCGGAGAGTGCCTGCAGCAGCCCCTGTCATAGTGAATGACAGGAGGCTGCTGCAAAGGCTTTCCTATGGAACCCTTTGTGTAATAGGGCTCCATAGGAAAGCATTGAAATCCTCATAGACTCCAATGCTAATGCATTAGAGTCTATGATATAAGCAATCAAATGATTGCTTCTTATAGTTCCCTATGGGAACTATAAAAAAGTGTAAAAAAAAATAAAGTTTAAAAAAAAAAAACACCCATATTATAAAAATATAAAAATTACGGAAAACAGTGAAAAAGAAAATAGCGTCAAAATGGCTGATTCGCCATTTTTTGTTGCTTTTTTTCTACAAAAAATTAAATAAAAAGCGATCAAAAAGTCATACACACACCAGAATGGTATCAACAAAAAGTTCTTATCGCCCTTCAAAAGATGAGCCCCCATACAGCTCCGTACACAAAAATACCAAAAAGTTATAGGGGTCAAGATATATATATAAAAAAAAATTCAAACTTTATAATTATTTTATCATCAAAACGCAAGAAAAACTATACATATTTGGATTTTCCAGATTCATACTGACCAGTAGAATGAAAGTAACTGGTCAGTTTTAATGAACATCGAATGTCGTAAATAAAAAACCCGTAAAAATGTGGCGGGATTGCGTTTTTATTTTGCACTTTTACCCCATTTGGAATTTTTTTCCCGCTTGCCACTACATCATATGCAATTTTAAATGGTGGTGATGGAAAGTACAACTTGTCCCACAAAAAACAAGCCTCATACAGCTATGTGAACAGAATAATAAAAAAAAGTTATGGCTGCATGAAGGCAGGGAGCGCAAAACGAAAACGGAAAAAAAAACAACCTCCTTGGTAGAAAGGGTTAATATACTATTTGCTTAGCTTTCTGTAAAATTTTGCTAACTGTTCCTTTAGAATTACATGTTTAGCAAACCAGCATTTTAGCACTATTACTACAACCAAATAGTTTACCTAAAATGAGTGAAGCACTTGAAAGCTGCATGACGCCGCTGATTAAATGCAAACCCGAAGTCTTACTTTTTTTGTTTTGTTGTTTTCAAAAGTTAATCCTCTGGTTTTCAGTTTATTTGCTGTTTAATTAGTAAGTGCCCAAAGAAGAAAACGCTAAATACAAGTTGAATTTATTCTTCTTATCTGTCTTTACTGAAATACAATGCCAGAAACATTTCAATTTTCTTTGCTTTCAATTGTTAATTAAAAATATAAAATTGTAAAGATTCATAGAGAAGTAGGATAGAAAGGCTCATTTAGATGTGGTAGTAACAGTTACTACTGGCTTCTGAGCCATCATAAAAAATATGGCTTACTCTTAAAGTACAAAAAAGATTGATTAGAATCTACCAAAACAATCTGCATACGTAAAAATAATTATCGTTAGCAGTATAATGTAAATGTTACCCAAGATATAGAGTATGTACTGTACGCCACTATAACCTAAATTAGTTGATTTGAAAAATTGTTAGATATGAACAGACCTTAAATGGATGTTCCCACAAGACAGGAGATAATTTATAGACTTCAGGTTGTCCGACCACTGGGACACCCACTGATTAGAATAACAATTGTGGTGCATATGGGTGACCACTGCTTCTTTCACATCCCCTCTGTGTATATATCACACTATGCACTGAAGTTAGGCTACTTTTACATTTGCATTTTTGACGACTCTGTCATGGATCAGCCAAAACGCCTCCGTCATGACAATACAACCGTCTGAATCTGTTATGAATGGATCCGGTTGTATTATCTCACTCTGGGAGTCCATACAACAGCCAGAAAGACAGAAACATTCATGCCCACAGATATTTCCTTGGCTAGCTAAGAGCTGAAATGTTTTCTAAAATATCTTCTAGAGACTTACTCGTCTAATAATGCATTTCAAATGGCATCTTGCATAGTCTAGCAGAGCCCAGCTCTGTGGTGATGAGGTCTAAAAGACAAACACAGATCTGACTACAGATAGAGTCAGGTAGTTACTGTAGCTAATATCTGAGATATGCTGTAAGACTCCTTCAAGAGAACTGCAGATCTGTGTTCCAAGAAACACTGATTGAAATCACAATAATTTACAGTGACCTTATAGCAGCTAAACACTTGCTGCTGGCTTAATAGACATGTTTTCAATTATACCACTTACACTTCTGAGCAATTGTATGTGCTCTAGATAGCACCACACTGTGTATACTGAAGACTTGACGTTTCTTAACTGAGTACATGTCAATGTTGCTGTATTCAACCAGATTTTGGTGGAAAATGTCACATATTAAGTTGTGCCCTATTTCTCACAAAGCCGTGCCTCTTCCATAAAGCCTGGCCATTTGCTGATTGTCAACCTAGAGGCACCAAACTGAGTTACATTTTTGCACAATGTCCCCAAAATCTAGGCGCCTTCACATTAGTAAATGCGGGCCATTCTGTTTTTTATGTGCTCTGTTGTTTAATTGATTTACCGATTTTGGTGTGTTACAGTAATATGGTGCGATTAGTATCCTAATTGTATTAATGAGAGGTTTGATTGATGTTTGTATTAACCCCCCCAAAATAGCCTAAAGCTATGCCCGCTCAGGCGGTATCCAGTGCATGTGCTGTACGCAGATGAAGCTGAGGTCAGTTCACACCTCACATATCATGTATCCTGTTTGTGGGGCATCAAGTCAGAACTGCATGACTCCTCAGGGACTGGGACCCCCCAAATGATTCATGACAGGCAGCACATGCTACTTTATAATTTCATTTTCCTTTATGCTGCAGGGGACATTTCAGATAGTGGCATCTTTAGAAACCTGTTACTATCATGTATAACATTATGGTGGCTGAAAATGTGACATGAACAGACAAATGGGTAGCGTCTGTGCACAAGCAAAAAAAAAAAAATATAATAACATACTGACCCATCCATGTAATTACACAAAATATGTCCTATTAATCCATACTCATAGATGGATTGCTTATTGAGAAAAAAAGAAAACTAGGTCAAGTGCATGCAAATAAATCTCCCTTCATACCATAATGATTAAACACAATACTAAAACTTGCTGAAACAACAGTCTTGCATCGTATTCCCCATTTCCCTTATCTATGTACCAGAACCGACTTTGGAAGCATAGCAAGTCAGTTAGACAAATTCAGTAACATACCGTCCGTAACTTACTAGATAATACCCTTACCTAAAACTGACAGTGCCTCCCCCCCTTCTCTAGAAGCTACTGACTCTGAAAAAGCCCAGAGTGCCCATTATAAACAAGCAATGTAAAAGACATTTATTAATTTCAAGAGATGCCCTGTAATTTCCACTTTTACATTTTGCTGATTACAATGCCAACCATCAAAGTTAAAAGGATTTTCAGTTTTAAAGTTTCTGGAGCCGCTTATGGGCTAAAACAGCACAATCACATACAATCCCAACCAGTCTGGTGAGGTTGTTCCAAGGTCCCGATACAGTCTCCCTTTACATACATCACTGCACTGATGACTAGATAGTCAATAGCTACAAAGTCATTGGTGGCAGTAGTCATGTCATCATGGCACGTCATTGGTGCAGTAAAAAGAGACCGCCAAGGGACTATGGGACAACTGGTAAAGCAGTGGAAGATTTTAAATGGATAATATGCTTACTTGTTACATCTGGTTCATCAGCAACAGTTGGATAACCTCTTTAGGCAGCAAAGTCCTTTTGTCAACACCATGAAGGTGGACCTCCAACTGATGTATTTCCGTATGAAGGAAAGGGTTAAGGATTTTGAAGTTTCTAGTATTCTGTGTAATTAATTTAGATAAACCTGACTTACTGATACAGAACATTTTTTAAAACATCAATTTATTTTCCTCTTAGAGATTTTGCGTAGCACATGAATAGACTGTTGAGTAGCATGGATGTCACAGAGTTGGCTGCTTTAAATGGCTTACAGAATAAGCTTTCATCTTGATCTATTTCTCAATTATAACCTTGACTTTACTATTTTATGACTTTTTATTTCTTTGAGGATTACATTGCACTAAGGCTTTACATCATTACCATATTATGCAACGTACGCACAGGCAATTGTTTGGTAGGTAATAGCTAGTTTCAGTTTTAATTACCATTTTATGTACAGAGGGAACTGCATCGGGTACACAGAAAACCAAACAACATGTCTCAATACTGAGGCACAAAGTATTATTGAGCTGACAAGCCTATCACAAAGGCTGAAAAGCTCTTGAAGCAGTGAGAATATATATGTGCTGAAGTGTTGGAGGCTGGATATGAAGATCTGGGCAACTTTGACTAGGACCAAATTGGGATGATAAAAGACTAGCATCTCCAAAATTCGAAGTCTTGTGTTCCTGGTATACAGCAGTTAGTACTTTCCAAAAATGGAGGAAGGAAGCTCAAGTGATAAACTAGTAGAATATTTCCTATACCGCTCCACACAGTGGCTAATTAATGAACAAGTTAAAAAAAAAAAAACAACTGTTTCCAAGGGAAAAAAATGAGATTGGAGTATGTTAACAAATTTAGTGCAAAATGTTGTAAGTATGATACCGTTACACCATGAATGTATTCTCCTTCTGCATCTGCTGTTACTTGAATGAGTAAATTAATCCATAATGTTTAACAGGTTTAAATTTGGATAATTTCCAATTGCCTCCTTGTACAAGTAATTTTAACACTCTGCCAATGCTAATTAACCATAATGGTTGAATAATTTAAATACATTATTTTATTATGTAGCATTAATATAAACGTAGCTAAAGCTGCATCTAAATCATGATTTAGCATATCAGCGATAGAATATCTAATAAAAGGTAATTTATGCTGTAAAAAAGGATACAATAGGATACAATTCTTGTGCTAATAAAACATTTGTGTAATCAAAAATTATTCAGACTTTGCACATTGTAGAAAACATTTCAGAACCAAGACATTCAGTTGCCTGAATGTCCACAGGAAAAATGTAACCTTTTGGTATGACGAAAGTGAATATTTTTTTATTCATTTTTTTATGCATTAGCTATGTTTTTTTTTCCTTTATTGGGACACAGGTGGGCCTTTATAAAATGTTTTACTGAAACACACCATTGCCTTTAATTTTTTAGTTTTATATGAGGAAAACTTGCAAAAATTGGAAAAAAAATATTTTCTTTTTTTCCGTTTGCAATTTAAAATAATTATTTAAATAAAAAGAAATTCACTGGTATAACAATGCCAATAAAATACTAAATATGTATACTTTAGCCAACATAAAAGGTTGCTATAATGTCCAGGATCTCCTTATGTATTCTATCTGTCCAGTTGGACAGAATATAAATGCTTGATTTTGCATAATATGACCACATTATTACAAGGGACCCAGACCTTCATGTAAGATGTATTGATGCCTCCATGTTGTAGAGGAACTCATTGACACAGAGGGATGATACATGTTGAGTTCTCCTGGGATGAAATCCAGGACTAGGCACGGAGTAGGTGTGTTGCCTCAAATGTGAAGCGCTTGGTTTTCAAGTTTATGTTTGTGAGCACATAATACTTTTATTACACTATTATTACGCACTATTACATATGTATTGTTCTTGTTTATTCTGGATTAAGCACAAAAAGAGAGATCTGAGGAATATACAGCTGTATCATTTAGAGTGTGAGCTGTAATTACAGCTCACACTCTCTGCTGATGGCAGCGGCTCCGATCCTGAGCCACTGCCATCATATAATATAGCGCAGGAGGGGGCAGAACCGGGGGGCACTACAAGGGGGGGGCTGTGTAGGGGCACAGACATCTTACCTGGTTTCAGGCTGCGATCTCCAGAGCGGAGATCGCAGCCTGAAACTGGCATTTTAACAATGAAGTGCTGGATTGGTTAGTCTGCAGAGACTAAACAATCGGAGCGCTTGCCGGCAAGGGACCACTCTGATTGGTCCCTTGCCGGCTTCCCCAAGGTCTCTGCTCTCCGGGAGAGCGGAGACTCCGGGGCTGTGACACTTTATAGTGTCACAGTCCCGGTAAGCAGTTTGGACGTAACTGCACGTCCAAATGCCGCAACTTACTTGCACTTTGGACGTACAGTTACGTCCAAATGCGCCAAGGGGTTAATTATGTATATTATGTACACCTGTGCACTCACATATGTTTTTAATCTGCAATCAGGGGACACTTATATAGAATTATGAATCAATTGATCTCGTACATGCATACACTCTTCTAATTCTTTAAATCATGTGCACTAGTTTGTTTGCATCAACAGTATTTAATGAGTTTTTCACATGTTGTAATTTTAATATTTTTAACACAGATTATTTAATTCATTAATTTCTATCAATGACCATGTGGTCTATAAATATGTACTGAGCACCATTTGTGAACTGACACTGCTTGAGAAAGTCCCGTTGAGTGGACTGAAACGTTGCAATCAGGTGAATAAACACCTTCAATTCACTACCTCTGGAGCACCGCAGAATTTTTTTCTTGGTATTGTGTTTGAATTCTAGACCGTGTCCATAGCCGCTGGCACCCATCTTCCTTACTCCTTACAGACAGTGCGGTCCACAACCTTCTTTTTGATAGATAGATAGATAGATAGATAGATAGATAGACCGATGGCCAGACACATACAGAGAATTATATGTCCCAATTGCTTCCTTTGTACCTGAGAGCCGCACAGTTTCTTAGAATTTTTTTTTAGAATAGTCTTATTTTCTCCACTAGATAGGTAGATAGATAGATAGATAGATAGATAGATAGATAGACATCTGCTGTTCTTTACCTTCCAGAAAACCATACTAACAACATCTACTTTTTCATATTGATATTGATTTCAGCGAAGTCTAGAAGCAAGCACTTTAATTTCTTGCCGGTCAAGGCGGTCACAGGCATAGACTTTGAAAACTTTCTACTTTCCCTTTCTAAAATATAAAGGCACAAAGCTATATTAAAGTAATCTTCTACTCTGTCACACTGGCAGCAATTCTAATACTCAGTAAAGTTAGCGCCATGGAATGAATGTCCTGCTGTCTAAGTTTTGTGAATTGATTAATGAGAATATGTTGTGGATTTCAAATTGCTGCTCCAAGTGCAACAGAATATAAATGCCACATCCGTAATGCTCTACAAACAAGCCGCAGCCAATATGCCATTACACCGTAATGTTACAGTAAAGCAAGTCACAAGGCCATCTACCTGTACAAGTCCATTTCATGCCAGCGGTTTTATCTCAAACTATGCCCACTGAAACAGGGAAATATCAATTACTAGAAACGACAGCTGTTTTGTTCTGCCTAGAAATATTCCAATTCCTCCAACAAAAGGGTAAAATGACATGCAGTAACGGGAGTAAGAACGCTTTGAAACATTGTGCCAATGCTATATTGTGAATGACAGATTTGTAACACATATACAATGAGGCTCAGCCAGTCCTATGTAAGCATGAGAACAAAGAATAAATCATTGTGTCATGTTAGCTTTCAGCAAATAATTTAATTAGGAGCCCAGCATCGAAAAATTATCCATGGATAATTCAGGCAATTAGGGTCTTTTGCATGTATATGGACTACATGACATTAAAAAAAGACAGGCTGACCCTGCTACTTGACTTATGTTTAGGGCAGCATGGTGGCTCATTGGTTAGCAATGGGGTCCTAGGTTCGAGTCTGAACAAGGACAACATCTGCATGGAGTTTGTGTGTTTGCGTGGGTTTCCTCCAGGTTGTCCGGTTTCCTCCGACACTCCAAAGACATTTAGATAGGGAACTAAGATTGTGAGCTCAATCGGGGACAGCTTGATGCAAATGTCTGTATAGGGCTGTGGAATATAGCAGCATTATTTAAGTGCATAAAATAAATAAATGTTACAAAACAACTTGAAATGTAGACTTACAGTTATATAGTGAAGTAAATCTTTAAAGCCTAAGTACACTCAAAGCCTAAGCATGCAATTGGTGAAGGCTTTATACCTCAGAACTGAAGTGAGATTTCTGGGGATTCAAAAATGAATTGCCTAACTAACTGGGACAAAGTCCTCAAAAAATAAAAATATAGCCACAAAATGGGATATTTTTAAAAGCATCCTAATATCTAATTGTGAGAGGTACATACCTTATGGGAATAAAAGGTTAAGGAACAAGAAAAAACCAATGTGGATAAACAGAACTGTAAACAAAGCAATAAATGACAAACAGAAAGCATTTAAATCACTAAAACAGGAGGGGAGCGAGGAAGCATTGAAAAACTATAAGGAAAAAAATAGAATATGTAAAAGACAAATAAAAACAGCCAAACTAGAGACCGAGAGATTAATCGCCAAAGAAAGTAATACTAACCCTAAAATGTTCTTTAATTATATAAATGGTAAAAAGTATAAACCTGAAAGTGTCGGCCCCTTACAGAGTAATGAGGGGGGGAGTTGCAGAGAGCGATGAGGAGAAAGCAAAGCTACTAAATATCTTTTTCTCCACTGTATTCACTGAGGAAAATAAACTGTCAGATGAAATGCAGAATATAAAAGTAAATTCCCCATTAAAAGTGCCCTGTCTGACCCAGGAAGAAGTAGAGCTGCGTCTTAAAAAGATTAAAATAGACAAATCGCCAGGACCGGATGGCATACACCCCCGTATCCTAAGAGAATTGAGTAATGTCATCGCCAGACCCTTATTTCTGATATTTAAGGACTCTATACTGACAGGGAGTGTTCCACAGGATTGGCGCATAGCAAATGTGGTGCCAATATTCAAAAAGGGTCCAAAAACAGAGCCCGGGAACTATAGGCCGGTAAGTTTAACATCTGTCGTGGGTAAACTGTTTGAAGGTTTTCTAAGAGATGCTATCTTGGAGTACCTCAATGAAAATAAGCAAATTACTCCATATCAGCATGGCTTCATGAGGGATCGGTCATGTCAAACCAATTTAATCAGTTTCTATGAGGAGGTAAGTTCTAGACTGGACCGCAGCGAATCAATGGATGTCGTATATCTGGACTTCTCCAAAGCATTTTACACTGTACCACATAAAAGGTTAGTATATAAGATGAGAATGCTTGGCCTGGGAGAAAATGTCTTTTGGGTAAGTAACTGGCTCAGTGATAGAAAACAGAGGGTGGTTATTAATGGTACATACTCAGATTGGGTCACTGTAACTAGTGGGGTACCACAGGGGTCAGTATTGGGCCTTATTCTCTTCAATATATTTATTAATGATCTTGTAGAAGGCTTGCACAGTAAAATATCAATTTTTGCAGATGACACTAAACTGTGTAAAGTAATTAACACAGAAGAGGACAGCACACTGCTACAGATGGATCTGGATAGACTGGAGGCTTGGGAAGAGAAGTGGCAGATGAGGTTTAACACTGACAAATGTAAAGTTATGCATATGGGAAGGAATAATGCAAGTCACCAGTACATACTGAATGGTAAAATATTGGGTAACTCTGACATAGAAAAGGACCTAGGAATTTTAGTGAACAGAAATCTAAGCTGCAGAAACCAGTGTCAGACAGCTGCTGCCAAGGCCAATAAGATAATGGGCTGCATCAAAAGAGGCATAGATGCCCGTGATGAGAACATAGTCCTGCCACTTTACAATTCACTAGTCAGACCACACATGGAGTACTGTGTACAGTTCTGGGCTCCTGTGAACAAGGCAGACATAGCAGAGCTGGAGAGGGTTCAGAGGAGGGCAACTAAAGTAATAACTGGAATGGGTGGACTACAGTACCCAGAAAGATTATCAAAATTAGGCTTATTCACTTTAGAAAAAAGACGACTGAGGGGAGATCTAATAACTATGTATAAATATATCAGAGGTCAGTACAGAGATCTCTCCCACGATCTATTTATCCCCAGGACTGTGACTGTGACGAGGGGCCATCCTCTGCGTCTGGAGGAAAGAAGGTTTGTACACAAACATAGAAGAGGATTCTTTACAGTAAGAGCAGTGAGACTATGGAACTCTCTGCCTGAGGAGGTGGTGATGGTAAGTTCACTGAAAGAGTTCAAGAGAGGCCTGGATGTATTTTTGGAGGGTAATAATATTACAGGTTATAGTTACTAGAGAGGGGTCGTTGATCCAGGGAGTAATTCTGATTGCCTGATTGGAGTCGGGAAGGAATTTTTTCCCCTAAAGTGGGGAAAACTGGCTTCTACCTCACAGGGTTTTTTTGCCTTCCTCTGGATCAACTTATAGGAAAACAGGCCGAACTGGATGGACAGATGTCTTTTTTTGGCCTTGTAAACTATGTTACTATGTTACTATAAATAATAGAAATAACATATATTTACCATTAAAAAATTTTAATACTACGACACTGGGAATCTGTCGCCAGTAAGTTCAAATGTCTTGTAGGACTAGCTCAGCTGAATGCAATGATACCTTTCACTTAGCGATCTGTTGTTTCATTGGATAAATGTTTTTATTCATATGCAAATGAGCAGATAAGTGCAGTGAGGATGGGACCAAAGCACTCTGTGCACTCTTGCTCCTCCTACTTCACCTCCCAGCTCCTTCCTGATTGAGAGGGCCAGATTTCTCAATAGACTTCTTGTCTGGCCCTGTCAATTAAGAAGGAGAGGGGGAAAAGTACTTTTTCTCCAGACTGAAACAATGGATCACAAAGTGAAAAGTATCATTACACTCAGCTGAGCTAGTCCATAGTGGCATGGTTGCCCTGTTGTGTGAAATACTAAGTAAGGAGGTCATTTACGAACAGATATACAGATATACCCTTTTGTCTTTTAGGGTATGTCTCTATTAGCACATCTAGAGGCTGAAATTTTTGCCCATTCTTCTTTGCAAAATATTGTAGCTTAAAGTCAGTCAGACAGGATGGAGAGCATCTGTGATCAGCAATTTTCAAGTCTTTTCACAGATTCTCAATAGGAGTTAGGTCTGAGCTTTGACTGGATTTCCAACACATGAATATGCTTTGATCTAAACCGTTCCCTTGTTTTGAGTCGTTGTCATGCTGGAAGGTGAACCTCTGCCGCAGTCTCAAGTCTTTTGCAACCTCTACCAGGTTTTCCTCCAGGATTGCCATTTGCTTAGCTCCATCCATCTTCCCATCAACTCTGACCAGCTTCCCTGTCTCTGCTGAAGAAAAGCATTCTTACAACATGATGCTGCAACCATGTTTCACGATATGGATGGTGTGCTCAGGGTGTTGTAAAGTGTTAGATTTCCTCACATATAGTTTTGCTTTTAGGCCAAGAAGTTCAACTTTAGTCTCACCTGACCTTCTTCCACTTGTTTGCTGTGTCCCCTACATGGCTTGTGGTAAAGTGAAAACAGAACTTCTTATGGCTTCCTTTCAAAAATGGCTTTCTTTTTGCCACTCTTCCATAAAGTTCAGCTTTGTGGAGTACACAACTAATTGTTGTCCTGTGGACAGATTCTCCCACCTGAGCTGGGTTTCTGTAGCCTCTCCAAAGTGACAATGCTTCCCTTGGCTGCTTCTCTAATTAGTGCTCTCCTTGCCTGGGTTGTCAGTTTAAGTGGACGGCCATGTTTTTTTTAGGTTTGCAGTTGTGCTATAATCTATTTTTTATTTTATACTATACTATAAACTTCTATACTTCTATTTTCGGATGATGGATTAAATATTGAGATGTTCAGAACGTGCAATATTTTTTATAACCTAGCCCTGCTTTACACTTCTACACACATTCATCACTGACCTGTCTGGTGTGTTCCTTGGTTTTCATGATGCTATTTGATCATTAATGTCCTCTATCAAACCTCTGAGGCCTTCACAATACACTTGTAGTTATACTAAGAATAAATTACACACATAGGTGGACTCTATTTACAAATTAGGTGACTCCCAAGGCAATCGGTCACACTTTATTTAATTTACAGGTATCAGAGAACAAGGGACTGAATACAAAGTCACACTTTCCAGATTTATATTTATTAAAAAAATCGAAAACCATGTATCATTTTCTTTTCACTTCACACATACTTGCTACTTTGTGTTGGTCTATCACATAAAATCTCAATAAATACATTAAGCTGAATACTTTTTAAAGACGCTGTATAGTATGGAAGAAGAAACTAAGAAAGCCATGTGGAGATTTGCATGTTAGGCTTTAAAAACCTGTAAATTAAAGAACTGGGAGATATCAAATGAAACAAAACTCGATTGGTAGTCATTTGTCTTCAGGTGTTAAACAGCATCTCTTTATTTGTGTTCTTGAACACTTTATCCGCCAGAGATGCCATCATTTCATTACACAGACAGCGCAGCCAAATATTCTAATCTGCTTTGTGCCATTAACAAACAGCACTGCATGTTTTTCAAGGTTCCTGAGTCTGCAGGGCTTTCAAAACAGATTCTTTCCAGAAGAACTAAAATTAAAGTAAAGACAGATAATTTTGTTCAGCTCTGTTACCTCTATCAGACTTTTCATAGATTTGTACTTTGTGCAAATCCAATAAAGATGCGTTCTGTACGCTTCTACATTTTTTAACTCTAAAAAATAAACACAATAACCCTACGGCTTAATGTCTTCCTTAGTCTATTATATCTATATGGATTAAAAGGTTGTCCAAGTTAAATGCAAAAAAACAGCAGCAACAGTGAATCAGAAAGTAACAGTAGTCATGAATACCGTTTTTCTCCTTTGCCACTTTCAACATTGTTAAAAGAAAGAACTGGGTGGGCACACTCTTATTTGGTGGAAAGTATCAAATGGTGCACTCTATTTATGTCAGTGGTGTTGTATAAAAGGTCAACTAATACCTTCAATGTTTAAATTCTCACTTTGAGAGTTCTCAAGGAAGAAGTAAAAAACTATAAATACATATTGTCATAAAATGAAATAGTAAACATTTTATTAATACATTACTTTAAAATCACCAGCGCTAGGGGAATATTCTATAATGTACAAGCAATATGAATAAAAATCAAAATGATAATGCCAATACTCCTTTAAAATAAAGAATAAAAAAAATCAAAAAATAAAAAGTAGGGTTAAGAGGCTCGTAAAATATAGTAAGAAAGTGGATAGACCATATGGTTTTCTCAAATTGTTGGATGTAATATTTCCTTGTTATTACTAGTTATTCAGTCCAAGAATTGTGTGAGATCATAAATAGTCTATACTTATTATAGAAGTTATATGATCTCAACCATAAAGGAAAGTTCCAACCACGGTTCTTGTAGTAATAGATTCCCCAATTTGTAAAATAGCGGTGTATAAAAATTATATACGGTGAAATAGTATTGTCCATTATTTAATGGAGGAAGGGGCAGAAAACAGACCCCAAAACGCTTCTGGTTATAATAGACCTTGCTTTTTTGGCATTATAATAAAGACACGTCTAAACAAGAGCTTTAAGCACTTTGAAGTAATTCTGCAATTAACTATCTATTGGAACCTACAGCGCCCTGCACGTAACTTGTTTCATTGAAAGAAAGCAGGTACCCAAGTGGAACACCACGTGGGACGCTGCATACAAGCAGAAAAGCATGCGCAGCGTGTCTGCTCGTGCTGCCAACCGGAACACACGGACGCTACTAACCTACGGGACTGTTTACTCCACATCGGGACCCCATCTAGAGCAGTAAAGTACTACAAACAATACTATTTCACCGTATATAATTTCTATACACCACTATTTTACAAATTGGGGAATCTATTACTACAAGAACCGTGGTTGGAACTTTCCTTTATGGTTAAGATCATATAACTTCCATAATAAGTATAGACTATTTATGGTCTCACACAATTCTTGGACTGAATAATTAGAAATAACAAGGAAATATTACATCCAACAATTTGAGAAAACCATATGGTCTATCCACTTTCTTACAATATTTTACAAGCCTCTTAACCCTACTTTTTATTTTTTGATTTTTTATTCTTTATTTTTTATTTTAAAGGAGTATTGCCATTATCATTTTAATTTTTATTTATATTGCTTATAAATTATAGCATATACCCCAGCGCTGGTGATTTTATAGGAATGTATTAATAAAATGTTTACTATTTAATTTTATGACACTATGTATTTGTAGTTTTTTACTTCATCCTTGAGAACTCTCAAAGTGAGAATTTAAACATTGAAGGTATTAGTTGACCTTTTATACAACACCACCAACATAAATAGAGTGCACCATTTGATACTTTCCACCAAATAAGAGTGTGCCCACCCAGTTCTTTCTCTTAATTTTCCATATTTTCAACGACTGTGTGGGTAAATCGTGGGTCGTAGCACCTCAAATCCATTGGTCTCTCAGAGTGGTGAGCCACTATTTTTCTTTCCTTTGCACTTTCAGCATTGTGCTTTGGTCCTGCAGCACTGACATTATCCTACTGGCTGCAGCGGTGATGTTCTGTGCACACCAGGTCACCATGTAGCCAATTACTGGCCTCATGAACAGTGATGTGGTTTGCACAGAATGTCACCACTGTAGCCAAAAAAGCAAACACCGGTGGAGAGGACCAAAGGGCAACGCTGGAAGCTGCAGGGGCAGAATAATGATAAATATGACTTCTTTTGTTACTTTATCAGACTTATTCTGTTACTCTCTTTATGGGTTGTCAGGGCTCTTTATTTAGCCCTGACAACCCACTTAAAGGGAATATGTCAACAGAAAATTAAAGCAGGCACAATGCCATGTAAAGTTAGCTTAGCTGAATGTAATGTTACCTTTCACTTAGCAATCCATTATCTAAAGTTTAATTCACACGACAGTGTTTTGGTCAGTGATTTCCATCAGTGATTGTGAGCCAAAACCAGGATTGGAGCCTCCACAGAAATAAGGTATAAGGGAAAGATCTGCACCTGTTCTGTGTTTAGATCTGCACCTTGTTTTTGCTCACAATTACTGATGGAAAACACTACCGTGTGAATGAGGCATAAATCTGGGCAAAAAGTACTTTTAATTTGTATGCAAATGAGAAGTTAAGTGCATCCAGGGTAGATACAAGCCACTCTGTGCACCCTTACTACTCTGCCTTCTTCTACTTGCCCTTCCATCTCCTTCTTGATTGACAGAGCCAGCAGAGATGATCATGCAGGTATCTGTCAATTCAGAAGGAAAGGAAGAGCCTGGCAGAGGAAGCCGAAGAGCAAAAGTGCACATAATGGATTTGGCCCACCCTCAGTACACTTAACTGCTTATTTTGTTATAGATTAAAAGTAGTTTCCCCCCCCCCCAAAATGAAGTGACAGATCAATATCATTACAGCTAACTAATCCTAAAAGTTAGTGTGTCTGGTTTTCCATTGAATTAAAAGTCCAGTGGCCAGAAAATGTGTCTATAAGTCTAGAAACTAGATATTTACCTAGCATATGATATGACATCACTATATTGTACTTGATGGTGGTACATCTGTTTTAATGGATGAGTAGAAGGGTCAAAAAGGAAGCCATAGTGCACTTGTTTCATAATACATCAGCAAATTTATATTTAACCATATGAAGTTCAGATGTGCAGATGGAAGTTCTTTCTTGAGATTTTCTATATACTTTACTTGTAGGTTGGCTAACAGCCCGAACAAACAATAGCTGCACACATATAATTGTACATAAATATACCTATATAGAAAACTTGTGAATTTAAAACTAAGCAGATGTGCAGACCTGGACCCTTCTAAGAATAGGTTCAAATCCAGCTGCTTTACTTATAATTGTTTAGTTCCCTGCCGGTCCAGCATTGATGTTTATGTGCAGTCTACACATGTGACCACTGCAGCCAAACTCTGCCCTCAGCAGTCCTGTGCCCTAAGTACTGAAGAGACTGCTAGTGATTGACTTCAGTAGTGACATAGGTAGATGGCATATGATCAGCTACATCGAAGTACTGTAAACGGTGGTCTGTGGGGACCATCAGAGTGGCACACTGGAGAAGAAGGAAATTAATGGATATTTTTTATTCTATTTAAAGAATTTCCCAGGTTAGAAAAAAATATACAGTACAAACCAAAAGTTTGGACACACCTTCTCATTGAAAGAGTTTTCTGTATTTTCATGACTATGAAAATTGTAGATTCACACCGAAGGCATCAAAACTATGAATTAACACATGTGGAATTATATACTTAAGAAAAAAGTGTGAAACAACTGAAAATATGTCTTATATTCTAGGTTCTTCAAAGTAGCCACCTTTTGCTTTGATTACTGCTTTGCACACTCTTGGCATTCTCTTGAGCTTCGAGAGGTAGTCACCTGAAATGGCTTTCACTTCACAGGTGTGCCCTGTCAGGTTTAATAAGTGGGATTTCTTGCCTTGTGTTGGGCAGAAGTCAGGTGGATACACAGCTGATAGTCCTACTGAATAGACTGTTAGAATTTGTATTATGGCAAGAAAAAAGCAGCTAAGTAAAGAAAAACGAGTGGCCATCATTACTTTAAGAAATTAAGGTCAGTCAGTCCGAAAAATTGGGAAAACTTTGAAAGTGTCCCCAAGTGCAGTTGCAAAAACCATCAAGCGCTACAAAGAAACTGGCTCACATGAGGACCGCCCCAGGAAAGGAAGACCAAGAGTCACTTCTGCTGCGGAGGATAAGTTCATCCGAGTCACCAGCCTCAGAAATGGCAGGATAACAGCAGTTCAGATTAGAGACCAGGTCAATGCCACACAGAGTTCTAGGAGCAGACACATCTCTACAACAACTGTTAAGAGGAGACTGTGTGCAGCAGGCCTTCCTGGTGGAAATCACTGCTAAGGACAGACAACAAGCAGAACAGAACACAAGGAATGGACATTACACCAGTGGAAATCTGTGCTTTGGTCTGATGAGTCCAAATTTGAGATCTTTGGTTTCAACCACCGTGTCTTTGTGCGACGCAGAAAAGATGAACGGATGGACTCTACATGCCTGGTTCCCACCGTGAAGCATGGAGGAGGAGGTGTGATGGTGTGGGGGGGCTTTGCTGGTGACACTGTTGGGGATTTATACTGAACCAGCATGGCTACCACAGCATCTTGCAGCGGCATGCTATTCCATCCGGTTTGCGTTTAGTTGGACCATAATTTATCAACAGAACAATGACCCCAAACACACCTCCAGGCTGTGTAAGGGCTATTTGACCAAGAAGGAGAGTGATGGGGTGCTACGCCAAATGACCTGGCCTCCACAGTCACCAGACCTGAACCCAATCCAGATGGTTTGGGGTGAGCTGGACCGCAGAGTGAAGGCAAAAGGGCCAACAAGTGCTAAGCATCTCTGTGAACTCCTTCAAGACTGTTGGAATACCATTTCAGGTGACTACCTCTTGAAGCTCATCAAGAGAATGCCAAGAGTGTGCAAAGCAGTAAAAGGTGACTACTTTGAAGAACCTAGAATATATATAATATATATATATAATTCCACATGTGTTAATTCATAGTTTTGATGCCTTCAGTGTGAATCTACAATTTTCATAGTCATGAAAATACAGAAAACTCTTTGAATGAGAAGGTGTGTCCAAACTTTTGGTCTGTACTGTATATCCTGGAAAAATAGCCTGGGACTGTCAGCTTAAAAGTAGGACATAGGATTAACAAAAAAAATGTTGCACCTTTATTGTACTGTACAAAATGAACATTGGAAATATTGTAAATAGCAATGTTTGAGCTGAGTCCTTCATTTCCTTATTAATAGTCCTTGTCTTGCCTGAACAATGGATTTCGTTTAGTCTTTTTCTCATCCTAAGCAATATTAATATATATGCTCTACACAGTCCATTAAACGATGACTATCTCATTGTATGACTATTTTCCTTCAGATTCCTCAGATTATGACTTTCTACGTTGTTTGTATATGGAAATATCTACACATTGTGATGCATATTATATTATGACCCAATAAGTTCTTACTTCGCCATATTATGTGCAAACACTTTCTTCATATGCTGAAAAGCATCTTGCTGTGGTAATTGCTGTCTGAGGAAACAGTAGATGGAAATATAGCTTGAAAAAACAGAGCCTCTGAGCCAAGCTGTCAAATATCAGACTGTGATAACATTTGGCATCTACTTTTGAGCTGGTGAAAGGGAAATGTGGGGCATCACTTGTCTCCATAAGTGCCAGGGTTCTGGTCTCTGATGCATCTTATATAACAGGAGAAGAACAATCAACTAGAGATGAGCAAATTGATTCCAATCTAATCTTTTTTTTTTTTTTTATTCAGGTCAAAATCTGAATTTCTGGCAGTTCATTTTGGGAAAATTTCTGAAAATGGCAAGAAGAAGAAGGCAAGAAAGATGAAAAAGAAGGATGACATGACCCCAGGTGGTGTATATGTATACACACCAGCAGGCATTTGCTACAAAAAGCAAACATTTTAGGACAATTTTAAAAAATCATTAAAAATCCAAAAGGACAGTTTGTTTTTAAAGACTTCAAAAGGCTGTTTCTTTTCACCAGTAGCAATGCCATGTATCCATCGCCATATACCTCACCATCACTTTAAGATTACTAATGCTGGCTTGGTGTTAAAGAGCTTGAAATTAGTTGCTTTCAGTTCTAGGGGGCGCCAGAATGTCATCCACAACTTTTCAGGGTGGTGAAGCATTTTTCAATCAGGTTGAATTTATCTGAATCATCCAACCGTTTTGGCAAAAATCGAATCCAAATAAAATTTCATGAAATTCGCTCATCACTACTATAAAAGCTTCAGGGCCTCTATTTTTGACAGCTTTTTCATCTTGTATTAAATAGATGAATTAATTGGACTTCCTCCAACATATCCCTTTCCTTCTACCCAGTTTGCGTTCCTAAATATATTTATATTTGATAACTTTTAATGTCATTTTATTTAATATTGTGTTTTAGAATCCTTTACAGTTTTCATGACTAGAAATGAGCGAGCACTAAAATGCTTGGGTGCTCGTTATTCGAGTCAAATTTTTCCGGATGCTCGGGTGTTCGTTTCGAATAATGAACCCCATTGAAGTCAATGGGAGACTCGAGCATTTTTTGCAGGGGACCAAAGCTCTGCACAAGGAAGGTTGCGTGAAAACCTGGAAACCTCAGAAAATGATGGAAACACCACGGAAATGGACAGGAAACAGCAGGGGCAGCATGCATGGATGCCTCTGAGGCTGCTTGTACCTAATGCCAAATTCTGGGCAACAGCCTGGTGGTGACCCTCAAGACAATTGTGCTGACCCAGACCAAGATGGGCAAGGCACATGCCCATCACATGTTAGTAAAGCACCCAACTAGGTGTAACGAAGGTCCATCACCGCCTGCGGTTGACACCACTGCTCATGCTGGCACTGCTGTCCTATCCCCCGCCCCAGGACGCAGGCATAAGCGTCTCCCTCCCCGCACCCACCCAGTAGTCCGCACTGTGCCCAGCTCTCTCCATCCCAGATGGGCAAACACGCACCCCACACCCACCCTGTCCACAGCAGACACAAAGACCTCCAAGCACAGTGCCCAGCTTTCCTAATTCCAGACAGGCTAAGATGCACACTGCATCCACCTATTAGTCACCACATGTGGGTGGGTGCAGAGCCTTTTAGTGCCCCTCAAGACAATGTTTGTGTGCCAGGGCTGGGTAGTAACCCTACTTGAAGATGTGGGGGAGAGGCCGCCGGTGACCCTCAAGACAATTTTGGCCGACAGTATAGTGGTGAGCCTCCAAAAAATCGTGGGTGAGACCCTGCAGGTGACCCTCAGAAACAAATGGTTTAAAAAAGCATAGTTGTGCACCCCTGAATGACAGTCTGTGACTGAGATTGCAGGTGAACCCGCTAAAATTGTAGTCTAGCAAGCCTTGGTGGTGAACCCCTAAATTACAAAGTTTGACTGAGATTGCAGTTTACAGCATAGGGGTGAACCCCAGAGTGGCTTGGTTAGACTAAGATAGCAGCTGAACCACCCAAATATTTAGCCTGACACAGCATGGCGGTGACTAAAGTCCAGTGAACAATTCTGTGGTGTGCAGTACAGTAGCCGCAGTCTAGAAAATGTGTTTTTTCTCTCACTTACATATACTACAGTCCAGTGAAAAATTGTGTGGTGAGCGGTACACTAGCCGGAGTCTAGAAAATATACGTTATTTCTCTCAGTCATATATACTACAGTGCAGTGAAAAATTCTGTCGTGTGCTGCACACTAGCCAGAGTCTACAAAATGTACGTTTTTTTCTCTCAGTCATATATACTACAGTGCAGTGAAAAATTGACTGGTTTGCGGTACAATAACCGCCGTTTAAGGACTACGTTTTTTCTCTCAGTTATATATCCTACAGTGCAGTAAAAAATTGTGTGGTGTGCGGTACACTAGCCGCAGTCTAGAGAGTATGTTTTTTCTCTCAGATACATTTAATACAGTCCAGTGAAAAAATCTGTGGTGTGTGGTACACTAGCCACAGTCTAGAGAATACTTTTTTGGCCTCAGATATTAATTCTACAGTTTAGTGATTACACAAAATGTTGAACCCAAGGGCTAAGGTCGAGGACATGGGCGTCCAAGTGATGTAGGGGGGCAGAGGCCGTGGTCCTGGGCAGGGTGACACAGTACCTACTGATGAGGGAGCAGTGGAACGCCGCAGAGTTTCGCTCCCTAGCTTCATCTCGCAACTTACAGGGTTACGTGGTACACCACTATTGAAACCACAACAGTGCGAACAGGTGATGACGTGGATAGCGGATAATGTGTCCAGTAATTTATCCACCACCCAGTCTTCCATGCAGTCCACCCACGCTAGCCAAGGGAGTAGACCTCTGGCTCCTTCAGCTCAACCTCCTTCCCCTAGCCTGCCCACCCCATGGAAAATTTGGATTCAGATACAGCATACTCACAGGAACTCTTTTCAGGACCCTACCCAGAGACACAAACCACTGCTCAACAGCAATCTAAGCAGTTTCTCTTTCCCGATACCCAAAATTCAGAACTTTCGCAGTCTGTGGGTGATTAGAGTGTGGACTTTGTGCAAGTATTGTGTCAAGAGGTGTCGGATGATGATGATGATGAGACACGGTTGTCAGACATTGACATTGTTGTCAGGGCAGTAAGTCCAAGGGGGGAGCAGAGTGAGGAATCGGAGGAAGAGCTGGTAAATGATGAGGTGACTGACCGGAGCTGGGTTGGTAAGCCTAGTCAAGACAGTGCTTTTGAGGGGGAGGCAAGTGTAGCACCAGAACAGGTTGGAAGAGGCAGTGGGGTGGCCAGAGAGAGAAGCAGGCCCAGAGCAAGTAGATCAGCAACTGTTTCACGGAGTGAAGCTCCCGTGGCGAGGCCTAGATGTTTGCAAGTCTGGAGGTTCCTTAAAGAAAGTGAGGATGACCGACGGATTGTGGTGTGCAACCTGTGCCACACCAGGATCAGCAGGGTAGCCACCACTACCAGCCTAACCACTACCAGCATCCGCAGGCATATAAGTGCTAAACACACGATTCAATGGAACCAAGGCCGTTCACCTCCTGCGGGTCACACCACTGCTCCTTCCCCTTTGTCACATGCTGGCTTTGCGAGTCAACCCCCCGCCCAGGACCCCGGCACAAGCGCCTCCTGCCCTACAACCACCCCTTCGCCTCCACGATCCTCCACACCCTACACCAATGTGTCCCAGCACAGCGTACAGCTGTCTTTGCATCAGACATTGGAACGCAAGCGCAAACGCAAATACAATTCCACCCACCCACATGCACAAGCCCTAAAAGTCCACATTTTCAAACTGCTGAGCCTGCAGATGCTGCACTATGGAATGGTGGAGACTGAGGCTTTCTGCAACCTGATGGCGGTGGCTGTCCCTCGGTACTTGGTCCACAGCCGCCACTATTTTTCACGATGTGCCATCCCAGCCCTACACCAGCACGTATCAGAGAACATCATCCGTGACCTGACCAATGCGGTTACTGAGAAGGTCCACGTGGACAAGTGCTGGCGGGCAGGGACACTATATCTCCCTGACGGCACATTGGGTTAACTTGGTGGAGGCAGGGACCGAGTCTGAGAAAAAAAAACGTAGTCTTTAAATGGCGGCTATTGTACCGCAAAGCACACAATTTTTCACTGGACTGTAGTACATATAAGGCCCTATTCAGATGACCGTGTTTCATGCCGTGCACTTCCTGAGGCCGCCGCCGTACAGTGAAACACTGTACACGGCGTGTACAGTGTTTCACTGTACGACGGTGGCCTCAGGAAGCGCATGGCATCATAGCAACTAAGGACGCCGTGCGCTCCCGTCCTCTGGGGCAGCACAGGCTGGGCTTTCACGGCCCGTATACGACCGTGAAACGCGGTCGTCTGAATGGGGCCTAACTGAGAGAAAATACATATTTTATAGACTGATGCTGCTGTACAGCACACTGCAGAATTGTTCACTGGACTGTAGTATATATAACTTAGAGAAAATACGTAGTCTTTAAATGGCAGCTATTGTACCGCAAAACACTCAATTTTTCACTGGACTGTAGTACATTTAATTTAGAGAAAATACGTATTTTATAGACTGACGCTGCTGTACAGCACACTACAGAATTGTTCACTGCACTGTAGTATATAAAAAACGTAGTCTTTAGACTGCGGCTAATTTGACGCACACCACTCAATTTTTCACTGGACTGTAGTACATATAACTGAGAGAAAATACGTAGTCTTTAAATGGTGGCTATTGTACCGCAAAGCACTCAATTTTTCACTGGACTGTAGTACATATAACGGAGAGAAAATACGTATTTTATAGACTGACACTGCTGTACAGCACACTACAGAATTGTTCACTGCACTGTAGTATATATAACTGAGAGAAAATACGTAGTCTTTAAATGGCAGCTATTGTACCGCAAACCACTCAATTTTTCACTGGACTGTAGTACATATAACTGAAAGAAAATACGTAGTCTTTAAATGGTGGCTATTGTACCGCAAAGCACTCAATTTTTCACTGGACTGTAGTACATATAACGGAGAGAAAATACGTATTTTATAGACTGACACTGCTGTACAGCACACTACAGAATTGTTCACTGCACTGTAGTATATATAACTGAGAGAAAATACGTAGTTTTTAAATGGCAGCTATTGTACCGCAAACCACTCAATTTTTCACTGGACTGTAGTACATATAACTGAAAGAAAATACGTAGTCTTTAAATGGTGGCTATTGTACCGCAAAGCACTCAATTTTTCACTGGACTGTAGTACATATAACTGAGAGAAAATACGTATTTTCTAGACGGACGCTACTGTACAGCACACTACAGACTTGTTCACTGCACTGTAGTATATATAACTGAGAGAAAAAACGTATTCCCTACACAGACGCTACTGTCCAGCACACTACATAATTGTTCACTGGACTGTAGTATATTTAAATGAGAGAAAAGCGTATTCCCTTGACTGCACTACAGATCCCAGCAAGCCAAGGTACAGCAGCAGCAGCTGCAAAAATGAGTACTGAGAGGACTTTGGGCAATTCCTTTGGGGTCTGTGTGGACCACGTGCTGTCCCTTCTGCCACCAGTCTCTGTGCACAGTGTGCAGCCAAGATGGCAGTAGCTGCACTACAAGTCCCAGCCAGCAGCCAGGAGGAGACCAAAAAAAAAAGTTCTTGTAGCCCTTAGAAGGGCTGTTGGGTTCTTTGAGGATGATTCCTGCCTAACCAACATCTAAATTGAGGCCCTAGCACTCTCCCTGACAGACAGCAGCTCTATCCCTAATCTCATGCAGGCGGCGTCTGACGCGAGCAGCGCGGGACCAGATTCTTATATTCCCAGTTCATCTGATCTGGCCAGCCAATCCCTGCTATCGACTTGTAGGGGTCCCAAGTGATGCTAGGAGGTATCAAAGACTCTCCTGCATGTTGATTGGCTGAGAAAAGGCGCCTAACATGCACGAAGCGGAAGATGCCATTTCCTTGAGGATCGTGATATGCTCGTCCGAGTATCGAGCATGTACGAATACCCTAATGCTCGAACGAGCACCAAGCTCAGACGAGCATGTTCGCTCATCTCTATTCATGACCTGTTGAGATATGTAAGATTCATAAGATTAGATTTTTGGTTGGTATTTTGGAAACCATCTCCAACTTCCATTAGAAACTATATGACAGATTGACTAAGGTAAAAGGGCATGCTTATGGGGATGTTGGAGTGGTGAGCTGCCATCCAACAGCTTTTACTTTATGTATAGACTTGTCATGACAGTCCCAAATCCTGTCAATTAAAGAAGCAACTATGTCACAATACATGATATCTCTATTCCACTTAACGGCTTATGTATGTTCTACTGTAGTCCTTGGTTAGAACTTTATATTTATGAAATAGGCAGCTTGAGATGAACATTACTATAGGTTATAATACATAATATTTTATGACAGTGGTAACCAGCAGTTTTTCAGTGCAAACAACACTAGCTATCTACCTTTTAGGAGCCATGGAAGCACAAGTTATAACACATTTTCATCCTGTCCACACCTCCAAAGTTGCACTGATTTTACAATAATCACAATAATGTACTCTTTCAGTTCCTCAACCAGGACCAAATTTTAGCATTTACAGCAAACTGTCTCTAGACTAATGCCTCACAAAGAACCTACAAAGCGGTGCCATCATACATATATGTCATACTGCATTATCCATACAGTAGGTTCACTTAAAACTTGTCTAACCACATAGCATTAACTATAAAACCACCCATTAACACACCCAACAGTGTAGTTCCTGGGACTGTACTATAATATTGATCACCTGACTAACAAAAACAAAATATACAATACATTTTAACAGTTTAACATACTGCAATAATGCTACAATCTGTTATGCAGAAAACTTGAAGTTTTGATAATTATAATTTTAAATGTGATTAATAATTTTTAACAGGTCTCACCTCTTGGGCCTCCACAAAATGTTTAAGAGGTCTCACCTCTTGGGCCTCCACAAAATTTTATCAAGGTCTCACCTCTTGGGCCTCCACAAAATTTTATCAAGGTCTCACCTCTTGGGCCTCCACAAAATTTTATCAAGGTCTCACCTCTTGGGCCTCCACAAAATTTTATCAAGGTCTCACCTCTTGGGCCTCCACAAAATTTTTAACAGGTCTCACCTCTTGGGCCTCCACATAATTTTATCAAGGTCTCACCTCTTGGGCCTCCACAAAATTTTTAACAGGTCTCACCTCTTGGGCCTCCACAAAATTTTATCAAGGTCTCACCTCTTGGGCCTCCACAAAATTTTTAACAGGTCTCACCTCTTGGGCCTCCACAAAATTTTTAACAGGTCTCACCTCTTTAGCCTCCACACAATTTTTAAGAGGTCTCACCTCTTTGGCCTCCACATAATTTTTAAGAGGTCTCACCTCTTGGGCCTCCACATAATTTTTAAGAGGTCTCACCTCTTGGGCCTCCACATAATTTTTAAGAGGTCTCACCTCTTGGGCCTCCACATAATTTTTAAGAGGTCTCACCTCTTGGGCCTTCACAAAATTTTTAACAGGTCTCACCTCTTGGGCCTCCACAAAATGTTTAAGAGGTCTCACCTCTTGGGCCTCCACAAAATTTTCCATGAGCCTCTGGCCAGCCCACGGCCTCTTCCTGCCTTTTGCGGTCCTACGCATCCCTCAACATCCCCACTGCTTTACCTGCTAGACATGACACTGGGCCAGGTCGGGTCACTGACATCTCTAGCGCCAACAATTTGGGCATTTTAAGGCTTCTGCATGTGTTTGAGTTGTTTTTACATTTTAAAGAAGACATGTCTGACCACATCTCACACACACACACACAATGACAATTAGGGGTGGGGTCTATTTGCTTTCCCCCTTGCCTATGCCATCTGTGGTTGTCATAGGCAACGTGATTTTAAGGGGTGCAGAATTTCATCTTCTTTTTTGTCTAGTTTGGCTTGGGGTCCATGGCAATGTAGAGGAAAGAAGGTTTCCTTGTATGGTCTCACTTTACAGAGAGGTTAGATTGTCTTTGGAGTGTATTGTTGAGAGGCTGTGATAGTGGCGTAATAGTGCGACTTGGGCGCATTATATGCACCCCGACATGCTTCCCCTGCTGTCCCAGTTGCATTCCAGCAGTGTTGGCATCCTTTTCTGAGGTTTCAGGGTGGACTTGGTGACCTCCAAGTGGTCGAATTGAGATTTCCAAGTGGCGAGCATTTTTTTCCCATAGACTTTAATGGGATTCGATATTCGGTCGAATAGTCGAATTTCGCGGTCTATTCGAATCGAATTTCGAACTTTCGAATATTTCACTACTCGCTCATCTCTAGTGATTATCCTGTTTCATGATATTAACGATTTATTCTCAGAATCGGTCATGAGGATCAGTTTGCCACTGGTCCAACTCATGTCACCCCTGCCGATCAGCTGTTTGAAGGGGCCAGGCGCACGTACGAGCACTGCCTCCCTTTCAATGTTTACCTGCATGACGTCTACTTTGTAGCAGCGGTGCAGTGCAATTACAGCTTTCTCTCCTATTCAAGTGAATGGGAAGAGCAGTTGTAAATACACTGCATCACCATTATAATATCGACGGCATGCAGGAAAACAATGAAGAGAATGCAGTGCTCTAACAAGTGCCCCTGCCCCTTCAAACAATTGATAAACCCATAGTGCCGGGAGTTGGACCCCCACAGATTTGATATTGATGACCTATCCTAAGCATAAGTCAACAGTATCATGAAACCGGACAACTCCTTTAATGTAGTGTAACTATTGGTGAATAGGGATGAGCAAAGCCAAACTGCAAAGTTCGAGTGTCCGGACCTGAACCTAGATTTTTTCAGTGAAGTCCGGGTTCGGTGTTCAGGTGATTTTATTATTTTCCGTTATAACATGGTTATATCGGAAAATAATAGCATTATTAAAGCAGAATGCAAAACAATATGACCATTTAGGGTTAAAAAAACAACAACTCACCTCATCCACTTGATTGTGCTGAAGCTTCTTCAATGAACAGGGACCTGCGATGTGCGCAATGATATCACTGCGCTCGCCCACGTGGTGACTTCATCACGTATATCGCAGGTCCTTTGACAGGTCCTGTTCAGTCAAGATAGAAGAAGACAGAAGATTGAAGAACTTTGACCTGAAATTTGTCCAAACCCAGAGTACGTGAACTTCCACAGGTTTGCTCATCTCTATTGGTGAATAATAGTACGGTTCAAATATAATTGACAAGTTATGTAGCCATTCCCTGGATGAGTTAATACGGTTAAAAAAAAGACATAAGTTCATCAAGTTCAACTAAGGGATGGGTGGGGATGCGAATTCCAGAAAGGAATTTGTCATCATGTTACATGTTAAGTGCGGGTGATTGGTCAACAGACGACCATGTGACTATACTTGTTTTTGTGCTACATTTGTAATTACATAAAGTTCGGTGTTTTAGATGATTTATATAATTGGTGTTACCCTCTGTGAAATTTTTACTGGATGAATCATTTCAACCTGAAAAAGGAAAATAGCAGGAGGAAACTGAGCATTCTACTCAACAAGGCAATAAAGTGAAGTGGGAACCGACATGTCCATCATGAAACTGAGGGTGTTTGGGAGTGAACAAAACAAGTGACTATGCTACATTTTTCCAGGATATATTTTCTGGAGTGCACAGCGGATTGAATGACTAGGGCCTTATGGTGGCTATGCAGAATAGATAGGTCGATGGTTGAAGAGTTGAGCAAACAATCATTTGGAGAAAAAAACTATTTCACAGACACAGTCATACACATTTTAAGGCCCACGTACACATTAGTCCTAGAATGGAAGGGAGGGTTCAGTTGACAGTTTACTGTGTATGTGGAGTGAATATTTTCACCTGATCTTTTTGTTCTCTCACGAGATAAGCTGTCCAGCAGCTGCTTTCTCCCCTCATACATACAAAAACAGCTATTGAATGTGTATGGCAACTTTTATTCCATATTGACCATTCTAGTCCAGACAACAGGCGATGGATGAAACATTATTTTCAAGAAAGGTCTTTTGTCCATGAATAACATCCCTTTAAGGCTACATTCACATGACAATATGAATGGGTCCGCATCCGTTCCGCGATTTTGCATAACGAGTGCGGACCCATTCATTTCAATGGGGCTGCAAAAGATGCAAACAGCACACAGTGTGCTGTCTGCATCCGTATTTCCTTTTTAGAGATCTTACATCTGACTATTGGATGAAAATTTCAAAACTTCCAACTTATTTTCCGGTGATAAAAGTCAGTTTGCTGAAATGATCTTTTGTTACATTCCACCCAATGAATGATTGTTTTGGTTGAAAACATTCATTTTGATCAACTTTAGACTAATGTGTTTGGATACTTCTACAGGCTGAATATTTGCTAATTTATTTGAATCCTTTTATTGCTTCTTTACCTTCATCTTTAATATGTTATACTAATAATTTTTTGAACTTTCATGAATAGCTGAACCCCAAGCTGCTCTTTTTAGAATTTTGGAGTTTTGATTGACCTACATACTTATTCATTTATTGTGCCACTGCAGTGATTCCTACAATGTATTAATTTATGCTTTATTTGCTTTATTTCTATTAAATATACTTACAACAAAAGAATAAAAGACATTCAGCTCTCGGATGCATTAGCCAGACAATGTCCCTTTTGCAGCAATTTTTATGACTCTAAAATGTTTTTAAAAATTCAATAACTAAATGGCTTACCTGTAAAAGGTAATATTTTGCACTTTTAAAGAAAAGGGAAAAAAACAACTTCCTAATTGCGACTGTATTTGGGCATTAGCACAGCATTTTGTAAACCAGCAGTTGTCACCATGGCAACTGGTCCATTCAGAGGCCTTTACAAAGCTATAAAAAATGCCTTTCCTTTAACACTTTATCACAATTGCAATGAACTGCGGGTTACAGAGACTCCTATTGTTAAAGCTGGGAAGGTTAAAGGCCATAGAAGTTGAATAAAAGCAATTAGGGGTATATCCCACCATCATCTATCACTGCTTCATTATCATATCTTGGCAGCTTTTATTTAAGATTTATAAAAATTGGAAGCAATAGCTTTTACCATCGTAGGTGAACCTGTTAACATCATAAATAAGATCTGTTTGACATTTGGGTGTTTTCGATGTTTAAAATAACAAAAATGCTATCTAAATTTACTTACAAACCTGTAAATGAAAGAGTAAAAACTCATATACAGATGTAACAAAGTTACAAAGATTAACAATATTGCTGACTTATCCTGAAGATAAATCATCAATATCAGATCGGTGGAAGTCCAACTCTCGGCACCCTAGTTTTTTAACAGTTTGAAGGGGTCATGATGCTTGTGCGAATGCTACAGCCTCTTCAAAATTTACCTTCACACCGCTGACTATAATAATGCCAGTAAGGTAATGACTTGAATGGGGCGAAGCTGTAATTACTCTGCATTGCCGCTATTATGTAGACAGCATGCAAGTAAACAATGAAGTGGCTGCAGCGCACCACAGCCCCTTCAAACAACTGATTGTTGGTGAGCCGAAAGTTGGACCCCACCAATCTGATATCATTGACCTGCCCTAAAGATGGGCCATCAATGTTTTAAAGGCAGAATACTCCCCATACTGTCTCCTTTTCTGCCCTTGGTAACTGACTTAGAAGTTCCCTCTCATCATGACAACCACATTCTACACTGATACCAGTGAGAGCATATTTTAAACAGAGCATGAGACCCCCATAACATCCACATGCTCTAATAATACAAAGAACAACCAATACAGAACCTGATGCTTAAAGGGGTTCTCCAGGAATTATTTAAAATGGCCTAGAATGTGAGCTGTTAGGGCTTAGAGGATGGGGCCACACAACACATTACACTGCTCTACAATAGATGCTAATGATGCAATCCTGCCTATGATATGCCGTATGCATTATACATTATCTACATTATAAAAATCAATGTCTGTTTGTCTGCCTGTTGTCAAGTGACAACAAATTGCTTAACTGGCATGGCCCAGGAACTGCCTCTATGCCCTCATCTGTCCTGAACCTGGCTCTTGCTTTTGCTGCTTCTTCCAGCCAAGTAATGATAGCTGCTGATTCTGCTCCGCTTTTCAGTGATGATCAGCTTTGTAAGGAAAGTCAGCAGTTACAGTACAGCCCAGACTTGGCGGAGCAGTCCGCTGCAGACTTCTTTAGGTGTGCAACTACTGATGATAACAGTCGAGTGGGAGAACATGTTGGGAGAGGTCAGGGATATATTAAAGAGACAGGTGAGGGTCATACAAGTGACTTGCAAACATATAAAGATGATGATGCAGCCGATTGTACTTGAGAGCCAGATGAAGATGGGAAATCGTCATCATCAGGGGGTGAAGGTGGCAGTGTGCCCATGAGCCAGCAGGGTGGAAGCGTGCCTGTGAGGCAGCAGGGTGGAATCAGTGGGAGATCTGTAGCCAAATGTGGGGGGTACCCAGCCTGCTACTCAGGAGAATACCTGTGAGAGACACACTAGCAGTGCACAGATTCATAAAAGCAGCATCAGGAAGACATCAAGCAGTGGTGGAGGGAAAATGCCATACTCGGCAGTGTGGGAATTTTTCAAAAGGTCACTGGGGGACATTAGCATGGCAGTATCCAGGTGTTAATCTTGGCATGACGGCCCTGGATCATCACATGGAGCGTGACCATAAAGTGGCCTAGGAAAACTGCCACTCGTATAGCGTTACAGCACAAAGTGGCATGGAAAAACTGTGCCACTCGTATAGCGCTACATCATGATGCAGCAATTGCTGCATCTCCCACCGGCCCACAATTTCTGATAAAGAAGTCAGGACTCATCAAAGTCAACAGAAGGAAGCTGTCATTCCTTACAATTGACTTCAATATCAAATATTGATTCTGATACTCCTCCTTCTTTTCGTCAGCTGCTTATACATCAATCGATCACTGAGGTGATTGCAAAAGACTACAGTATGTGTGCACTCATCCAGTGGCGCAGAAGCTCAACCTGCACCTGGCCAAGTTGCTGGGACTACAGTCCCTCACTTTCCAAGTAGTTGACTCTGCACATTTCAGAGAACTGATGGCTTGTTCCCACACAAGGTGGAGAGTCCCAAGCCGACATTACTTTTCCCAAAAATCTTTACCAGACCTGTATATGCCAATCTTTGGGCCTATCGGTGCCTGGTAGGGTTCACACCAGCGCTGACATACTGAGTTATATCTATTATCAAGGGCAATATATGTCTTTCACAGCCCACTGGGTAAATGTAATTTCAGGCAAGGCACACCAGCAACTTGGCTAGGGGATGGCAATGCTGCCTCCGCATTGTAATTGTGGGATTTCAGCATCAAGGTTCTCCTCTGCCTCCTCACCCTAAACCTTGTCCACACCCTGTCCTCTTAGCTCAGTTCACAGTGGTCCTCCATCATATCACCTATGCAAAGCTAGGAATTGCAAGCAGTTCTGCACCTGGTCAACCTGGCCAAATGGAGCCACAATGGGGAAGAACTGCTTGCTGTAATCAATAAAAAAATGGTCTCATCGCCAATTGAAAATAGGAACCCGGATAGTGGGAAAAACATTGTTGTCACCCAGTTCCTCAAGTCTTCCGCTGAACTTCAAGAACTGTTAAAAATGTCCAGGAAACTGTGCATGCACTCCAGCCACTCTTACTGTGCAAAACACGCTCCCTGATAGAGCTGCAAAGTCAAAATGCTCATCCCCAACATCGCCTTATAAGCAAATATGTTACTCCCGTTGGAACTCCACGTTCCATATGTTATACCATCTATAAAAGCAAAGGAATGTGTTAAGCTATTTCTTAAATTCCGCAGATGGACAGGTATACTCCACAGTATAACTTCCATGTTAGCTAGAGGCAGCTCATACTGCTCACACCTTTTGAGGAGGCCACTTTATTTTTCAGTCAGCAGAACTATTGGATGAATTATGTCATTCCACTCCTTCATATCCTGGAGAGGATCATCTCACGGGTCACCTAAACCCTGAAGAGGATGAAGAGCAGGAGGACGAGGACAAGGCAGAAGACATAAACACCCAGGAATTGTATACATAACTAGATAATTTTTGTACCCAAGCAACAGTAGAGGAGCAGGAGCTTAACATGGCAGGCTGGGAAAGCTTCAGAAGCATCCAGACGATCGGAAGGCAAAAGGAGCCACATCCCTCTGCCTTACCTCACAGATGCCACGATCGGCATCTTTGCGGTCATTTGACTTCTGTATGATACAGCCGGCACCAGCCATGTATGGAGCGGGCTCACTGCACCAGCCAGCTCCATACTACCTTAGCCAACGTGATGTATGGGTCACGGGACATCAAATGGCCTAGGAAGAGTCTACATTGCTCAAGAAGGCTAGCCTCTTCTAAGAGCTGATCAGAGGGAGTCCCGGGTGTCCAGAAGATAGGTCATCAATATTAATTACTGGATAACCCTTTTATGAACAATTATCAGCGTAAAGAAGAACAAAGTAGTAAGGATATGGCCCTGATCTCAACATCAAAAGGGCCCTGATCTCAACATCATCGAGTCTGTCTGGGATTGCATGAATAGACAAAAGGATCTGAGCATGGCCTACATCCACAGAGGATCTATGGTTAGTTTTCCAAGATGTCTGGAACAACCTGCTTACCGGCCTCCTCCACAAACTGTGTGCAAGTATACCTAGAAGAACTGAACTTATTTAGAAGGCAAAGGCTGGCCATACAAAATACAGTATTGACCTGATTTAAATTTCTCTTTTGTTCAGTCACTTTACATTTTGTTAATTACCGTAATTAAAATAAACTGTTAAAAGGTTATTCCCATCTTAGACAATGGGGGCATATCGCTAGGATATGCCCCCATTGTCCTATAGGTGCGGATCCCACCGCTGGGACCCGCACCTATATCGAGAACGGGGCCCCGAAAGTGAAGGAGGGCGAACCGTGCGCGCATGCGCGGCCGTCCTCCATTCATTTGTATGGGGCCGCCGAAAATAGCTGAGCGCTGGCTCGGCTATTTCCGTCAGCTCTATACAAATGAATGGGAGCTGGGCCGCAGAACCAAAAGAACCAAATCTCTCATGTGTATAAGTCACTTTGCTCCAGTTGGTGACATCAGAATAAAGTCTATTACACAACTGATGTCATAAAGCTGAATTGTTACAGAGGGAAGTTCTTCATTGTACACTTTTACTACAGCTATTTACATATCACAAGAACAAGACTTGTTAGTGGTCCATTTACTATTTTATACTGGCTCTAAGTAAAGGACCTTTGCGTTTTATACTGATCATCAGAATATGGTCTTGGATTATTGGTTAAAATATATAAAATTACAGTATGTAAAAATTGCATATTACTGTGCAGTCATATACAGTATATCAGTTCCAAGGCATGCTCAAACATACAATACTGTGCAAAAGTTTAAGACAGGTGAGGGAATAATACTGCAAATAGGAATGCTTTAAAAAAAAAAAAAAGTGTTAAAGGGTTATTCCCATCTTGGACAATGGGGGCATATCGCTAGAATATGCCCCCATTGTCCTATAGATGCGGGTCCCACCGCTGGGACCCGCACCTATATCGAGAGCGGGGCCCACCGCGCATGCGCGGACACCCTCCATTCATTTGTATGAGACCGCCGAAAATAGCCGAGCACCGGCTCAGCTATTTCCGTTTGCTCCATAGAAATGAATGGGAGTGCACCGCACATGTGCGGCCCAGCTCCCATTCATTTGTATAGAGCTGATGGAAATAGCCGAGCCAGCGCTCGGCTATTTTCGGCGGCCCCATACAAATGAATGGAGGACGGCCGCGCATGCGCGGTGTGTCCTCCTTCACTTTCGGGGCCCCGTTCTCGATATAGGTGCAGGTCCCAGCGGTGGGACCCGCACCTATAGGACAATGGGGGCATATCCTAGCGATATGCCCCCATTGTCCAAGATGGGAATAACCCTTTAATACTTTTTTTTTAAAGCATTCCTATTTGCAGTATTATTCCCTCACCTGTCTTAAACTTTTGCACAGTATTGTATGTTTGAGGACCATATTTTGATGATCAGTATAAAACGCAAAGGTCCTTTACTTAGAGCCAGTATAAAATAGTAAATGGACCACTAACAAGTCTTGTTCTTGTGATATGTAAATAACTGTAGTAAAAGTGTACAATGAAGAACTTCCCTCTGTAACAATTCAGCTTTATGACATCAGTTGTGTAATAGACTTTTATTCTGATGTCACCAACTGGAGCAAAGTGACCTATACACATGAGAGATTTGGTTCTTAAAGAAAAGCCATGCTTGACTGTGTAAAAAGTGTCTAATGTCAGACATATTTTATAGGTTGCAATGCTACATATTTAATAATGAAAAACCTAGGTAAAAAAATATTCACAGTGCATGTGGTAACAGTAAAGAATCAATCAGATGACCAGAAAAGTCTACTGGTAGTCATGCACGAGTGCTGAAGATTGTTCTTTGTGTATTGGCATTTGCCTTTATTCAATGATAATAGCTCCGCTTCTTGTCTGAAATAAAAAGGTTAAGGTTTTGAAGACTCAAATGTACTGTTCTGTATGATTAAAACAGAAAATATTAAAAGTAGTCGACAAGGCATTGTCTGCAATACCCATTACACCCCAGCTCCCAGAACATTGCACGCCTTTTACAATGCGTCATTTTATGAACACTTCCTCTCGATTTAAAATGGAAAAATCAGCATTTTTCATGACAATGTTTTTCATTAACTAATTGTTTTGTGTTTTAGATTAGTTTTAGTCAAGTATGTGAATCTGCTTGCTATAGTGATACTACATTTTGTATCAGAGAACAATAAGGCTTTCAGTTTTTATTGAGAAATAATAAAAACAATTTTGTCATTGAAGTCAGTGCCATTTGCTTAAATAAATCCTTATTAAATCTTTATTGCAGTGGTTCTCAGCCTATATCCTCCCAAGAGAGAAAGTTTGACTTTTTACATAGTAACAGAGGCATACAGTAGCTGAGGTCGGGGAAGGAGTGGGCTAGGGGAGACAGCATTTGCTCTAAGTGTGGGGTGCCATGGTGGACATCAACAAACCACTCTAGCTTTGCCAGGATATTCAGACACAGGGCTGAGACACTAATCTGAATTGTGGCCGGATCCCTTATTTACTTGGTAGGCAAGTATACAACAAAATGTACTCTACGTTGTAATCTGAATTAATGGGGAGCAAGCCAGGTTTACCAACTTGTAATGCTGTACTACTGAAGATCTCGAGACCTTTATATAGAGGAGCATTTAACCTCCTTCTTCCTGGTTTCCTGTTGCCATATTATTATTTTTTTACTTATTTTACAGTCTGTTGACACTTCATATTCCTTCATTTTTACAGCCAAATTTTATTGCTGTTTCTCAATCGTTGTTCAAAGAAATCCTTCACTTCTAAGTTTTTGTACCACATTGAGAACATTTCTTACTGAAGTACTGAACTCAAATATTTTATTTTATGCACTTATATAGCGCTACTATATTCCGCAGTGCTTCACAGACATTAGCATCAAGCTGTGCCCAATGGGGCAGACAATCTAAGTTCCCTATCAGGATGTCTTGGCTGGAATCCGGAGGAAACCCAAACAAACATGGGGAGAACATACAAACTCCATGTAGATGTTGTCCTTGGTGGGATTCAAACCTAGGACCCCAGCGCTGCAAGGCACCAGTGTTTACCACTGAGCTTGGGAGACAAAAAGTTCAAAATGATGATGATCCAAGGGAGAAGTCTAGGAGGGTGATCCACAAAATTCCTTTCCTAGCTTTGTGTCTCTGAATTCTCCATTGTCAATGTGTCACCAAAAATATACAGAATAAGTTAAAGGTTTAATCTGATTTTAGTTTAATGTAAGTTTGGGGCATTTCTCACATATTGCTCAGTCATATGATGTAACTAGAGATGAGCGAACGTGCTCGAAACGAGCACTGTACCGCTCGGCTCCCCTGCGCTTGCATGGGTGCAGGCAGCCACTTCCGTCCTCCTCAGGAGGACGAAAGCGGCTGCCTGCGCCCATGCGCGCGCAGGGGAGCCGAGCGGTACAGTGCTCGTTTCGAGCACGTTCGCTCATCTCTAGATGTAACTCATAAAATCGTCCTGTGTGGTGCATCCATGTGCTAACCAAATAGGAGTACATATAGCATCAGTAATGAGACCACTAACGTGTCACTTAAACCCCTAAATTTAATAAGCCACAGGGATGAATGACATAGAACGTGTTCCAGGTCATGACCTGGTTATGTAATCTGCATGTTTAGTCCTGTTCAGGAGTCCCATGAAAGCACTGCACTGGAATCATTATCATTCAGCACTGTAGAATTAGGGGTCTTCAGCATTGACATGTCAAAAACACACACATATATATACAGTATATTTATATATATTTTTATTTTTTTTTATTGCCCTACTATGTATGCATTTCCTCTCTACCATCTCCATTCACATTCAGCTGACACAGAGCTTGTACTCTACCAGCTCAATATACCATAAAAAAACACTCCAGGAGTATATCCTTTGGCCAACTAATGCAGGATAGTCCATTATTAAATAATATGATAAATGCTCTTGTGTATACCTATTTTATTTTATGTGTAGTTTGTGGTTGTATGGCATCTTGACTCCTTCTTCGCCTCATATATGGTTTTCCTAATAAATCTGACATTTCCTATCATGCCTAGCTTTGTAGAGACACAGGGGGTAGAGTCTCAGCACACTGTGCTGCGTAAGAGCAGCCATGACAGATTACTGACAAAGAGATACTGTCCCCTCACACTGCAGGGACTCCATGTTCTCCTAGGTGATGCAGCTTGAGCTGGTCTCCCCTCTCTGCCCTGTCATCTCTCTCTTCCCTGTGAGCTCTTAAATATAGGAGGCAGGGAGACCAGTGTGAAGCTACATTTCATAAAAATACACTGGAGAGTCAGCATACAGAGATTGTATAGACAGGCAGTGTGCATCAGGAGGTTTATATAACTGCAACTAATCATTGTATACAATACTTACTATCTATCTGAATTCCTAGTACTTTAGATAGGAGAGACATTAGGGTACGGCCACATGGAGCAGCTATGATATGGTCAGGTTACGGCCATGTTGCAATCAAGAACCACCATGCTGTTTTACACAGCAAACAGCCTATCATGGACAATCAGCCCTCAGATGTTGTGGTCAAATTTGACCATGGCATCTGAGAGGCCAACAGCCTGAAAGTGTGCGCTTGCTTGACAGAAATGCCTCCCCAGGTGGAGATCGGGGAAGGCGTTCCATTAAAGTAATAAGCCACAGCCTGTACTAAGTTTCTAGACTTATTACTAATATTACAATTCAGGACAGCAGGTGGCTGCACTGAATTATAATATATTGATCTTTGTATATGGTAATGTATAAAATTCCAATAACTCTAATGATTGCATGTTGGTGTCGACTTGGGGACCTAAAAAAAGGAAAAAAAATGTATCCCATACAGTGAATAGCATAATGGGAAAAAAAGAAAAATAGGTTGCTTCGCTGTTTTTTTCCATCACTTTACCTCCCCCAAAAAATTGAATAAAAAGTGATCACGAAGTCATACACACCCCCAAAATGGTAACAGGAAGTGGTTAAGGAAACTATCCATACCAATTAGGGATATTATCCACATTGATTATGGACACTACATTAGGGTTCGATGGGTAGAGGGTTAAAGTTTATTTTGTACAGTGAAAGTATTCCATAGGTTAAAGTATACTGAGTCAGCTGACATGCTAAAATGGTGCCTAAATTAAACTGTAAGCTCCACTGGGGTGAAGAACCGATGTGAGTAATTATAGTCTATGTATAGCACTCCGTATGCACTGTTATTATTTGGTGCTGTAAAAGCACATGAATAAAATCTTTGGAAGGACTGTATATATTCCCAGTTGCTATTTAGAACTGTCTGTATTGCAACTAATGCAAGTAAAGGGGGTCACATTGCAATCTGCAAGTCACTGCAACTTTGAACTGAGAATCACAGCAAATGGAGCAACGGCAACTTGCAGTACTTTTGATACAGGGAGCACTATCAAAGTCGCCGTGCATTCCCAGCTTTGCGGATTGGAAAGGACCCCTTCCACAGTATCCAAAAACATCAAGTTTCTCTATTTTACAAAGTATCAAACAAAATCACTATAAGACCCGTATGATGATCAGTAGAACTGTAGGGGTCTGGATGTTACAGCCATATACTGGTCTTAGTCATTGAGCTAACTTGCAGCTAGACATTATTATAATAGCAAGAATCTAAAGATGTTATATGCACTCAGGAGCTCCCATATTCAGAAAGTGAATGACAGTAAACAATAGTCCAGTTGAGAGGCTGCTACTTAAGCATTATGTTCCATAGCACTGTTATTCTGATGCTATTATAGAAAATGTATATATGAATTTATGTCACTCAAAGGAGAGGTCTTTCTGGATGTGTCTTGGCAGATGAAATTACCAGCTGTCAGTAAGCCTAGAAGATACATCGCTGGTAGAGCAGGGTCTTTCACAACAATGTACATTTACACTTAGGTCCAGGCACAATTACATTTTTACTACCTGGCTTTGTCGATCAAAGTGCAGAGGTTGCAGCAGAGCCTCTAGGTATAACAGCAATGCCCCCGTTGCTCCTAGAGGCTTATTTGTATATATCTGCATTTTTCTCAGCAATGCGGGCACATATGAACATGGGACCAACACATATGCCTTCGGCTGCAGAGCACACATGTAACAGGTCAACCAGTTTCATAGGGACAAATCTGCTGACAGATGTCACCAGTTTCAAGTATACCAAGCTAGATATATAAGCAGGTAGGGCTCAAAACGCATATCACACACATGCCTTTATTTCCCTAATTTCATTTTTTATTACACTGGAAAATCCACTTTTATAAATATGCAAATGAGGAAACGGAGCACTGGGAGGCGTGCTAATTCCTTCTGAGCACCGCATCTGCGATACCCTCCTGCCTGTTAGTGCCGCCCTGCATGTAAGAAAAACGCTTCCCCGTTGCTTTATTGACAGCGCTAGTCTCCCTGGTCCAGCGCTGAGATCCCACAGGTGCGCACTACACTTGCACCATCGATCTCTGCAAGTCCAATTCCTCTAGTGTGCACACACTGTCATCCATTGGAGTGCGCACGTACAGGATCTCAGCACTAGACCAGGGAGTCTTGCGCTGTCAATCAAAGCAATGGGGGGCATATTTCTTACATGCAGGGTGGCAACAAAAAGCAGGAGGGCGTCGCAGATACGGTGCTCAGAAGGAATTAGCACGCCTCCCAGCGCTCTGTTTTCTCATTTGCATATTTATAAAAGTGGATTTTCCAGTGTAATCGGAAATGTAATGAGGGAAATAAAGTTATGTGTGTGATATGCGTTTTGAGCCCTACCTTCCTACATATCTAGCTTGATATACTTGAAACTGGTGACAGAGCCTCTTTAAATAATCTAGCAAATCGTGTCTTAATGAATTCATTTTCTGTGATGACCATCTTTACAGCCCTGAAAAGGCCGTTGCCCTCTATCTAGCTATCGTAATTTAGCGGAATGGAAAAAATAACTGTATAGCTGGGTAGATTTCCCATCCCTATACTCTATACTATAGACTATAATTCAAGCCATATACAGTAGGTTATTAATGTTCTTGCAGGGGAGATTGGATCAATTTTTTCAAATCTCTGCAAAAAGGTGACAACATGATGTCCATTTACAGGAACTTTTCATTTTTTTTCTCTTTGATATGGCTAAGAAAAGCAGAAATGTTCTAAACAAGAATACCCTAGATCAGTGATGGCTAACCTCTGGCACTCCAGCTGTGGTGAAACTACCACTCCCAGCCTGCTCCATTAATTTCTATGGAGTTCTGAGAACATCTTGGGAGTTGTAGTTTCACCACAACTGGAGTGCCAGAGGTCAGCCATCACAGCCCTAGATCAAGGATGACCAACCTGTTGCAAAACTACAACTCCTAGCATGCCTGGACAGCCTACAGCTATTAGTGCATGCTGTGAGTTGTAGTTTTCAAACCGCTGGAGGGCCACAGGTTGAGCATGCCTGCCCTAGATTTATTGTTGTGTCTCTTAAAGGAGTTTTCCAGGAAAAAAAAATATAATTAACATTTTTCAGCCTGGTAAAAATAGATTAAAAAAACAACCCTATACTTAACCATGTGTTGTTCCTGTTTATGGATTGCCTGGTCCCTTGCCATTTACTATCCACCTATCCATGATGTTTAGGGATAAGTGACAACCAGAGACCTGTCCCTGAGCTGGTGTATCATCAAATCACTGCAGTAGAAAGTAGAGAATGGCTGGGAACCAGGAATGATTGGAATGGGATCAGCAGGGGATTGTTGAGGTGACTATATCTTGTTTTTATCTATTTTCATCCTGCTGAGATTTTTTTAAAATATAATTTCCCTCTGGAAACCCTCTTTAATTGTATTATGGATACACCCCACAAATATAGTAAAGGATAAGTTGTGAAAGCTCTGAGAGACCTAGTACATTTGAAGTCATTTTGCATGATTTATATCTAAGCAATAATCCACAACAGTTTTCATACTTCTGTATCTAGGTCTCTGTAGAATAACCCAATTCCCCTAAATATATCACTACTGAGCTTCCATACATACAGTAACAGCAACTTGTTTAACTCTCCCTATAGACAGGAGCTGTTAAACGTTGATGAGATGAAGGTGCAGCAGCAAAGCTTACTATTACATGCAATACATATATGAGAATATTCTGCTATTACCGTAGCTCCTGGGAATAAAAGGCAGGATCTTCAAAAACAGAATACAAAATCACTTTGAAGACATAAAATATGTGCCCCATGAATTTCATGCATAACTATAAAAGGAAGCACAGTATATAAGCTTTGTGCTCATCTGAGAACAAATTAAATTAGTTTTCTACTGTAAAAAGTAGATACATAATAACAATTCATACATTTCATAGAAATAGCATCTAAATTACTTTGAGTGATATTAAATAGATGATAAAACACCAAGTGCCTTCAAAACAACTACATCACTACATCTGGAATCGGGAAGGAATTTTTTTCCTTGATAGTTTTTTTTTTTTTTCTTTGCCCCTAGATCAATATAGCAGGATTACAGGTTGGACTTGATGGACTTTTGTCTTTTTCAAACTTTAACAAAAAACACTCCCCACAAGGAACAGAGGCAACATCCTTAACCCCATTCAAGACCAAGTCAGTTTTCACCTTAAGGACCAACCTACATCTTTCAAATCTGACATGTTTCAATTTATGTGGTAATAACTCTGGAACGCTTTTACTTATCTAAGCGATTCTGAGATTGTTTTCTCGTGACATATTGTACTTCATGTTAGTGGTAAATTTGAGTCAATATGTTTCACCCTTATTTATAAAAAAATCCAAAATTTACAGAAAATTTGGAAAAATTCATAATTGTGATACCTCATAAAATAGTTTTTAATGTACATTTCCCAGATGTCTACTTCACGTTGGCAAAATTTTGTAAACATCATTTTATTTTTCGAGAAGTTAGAAGGCTTAGCATTTTAAAAGCAATTCGAAAAATTTTGGAGGGCAGATGTCGCTGGGATAATTTTAAGTTGCCATGAACATTTGAAGACCCGCTGATGCACCCTTAGAGTAGAAACTCCCAAAAAGTGACCCCATTTTGTAAACTACAAGATGAGGTGACAGTTTTATTGGTACTATTTTGTTGTGCATATGATTTTTGATTGCTCAGTATTACGCTTTTTGTGAGGCAAGGTAACAAAAAAATAGTTGTTGTGGCACAGTTTTTATTATTTGTTTTTTTCCGAGTTCTCCTGACAAGATAAATCATGTGTTGCTTTTATAGAGCAGGTTGATACAGACGCGACAATACTAAATATGTGTATTTTTTTCAGTTGTTTCAGTTCTACATAATAAAGCATTTTTCAAAACAAAAATTATGTGTTTGTGTCTTCATTTTCTAAAAGCTACATTTCTTGTGTAGGGGCTCATTTTTTGCGGAAAGAGTTGACGTTTTTATAGGTGGCATTTTTGGGTACATATGATTTTTTTGATCACTCAATATTACACTTTATGTGGCAAATGGACCAAAAAAATGGTCGTTTAGCCAAAGTTTTTATTCTATTTTTTTAATGAAATTCACTTTAGGGGTTAGATCATGTGATATTTTTATTGAGCAGGTTTTTACGGACGCGGCGATACCTAATAAGTATACTTTTTTATATATTTTAGTTTTACACAATAAAAGCATTTTTTTAAAAAAAATCATGTTTTAGCATCTCCATTTTCTGAAAGCTATATTTTTTTTACAATTTTTGGGCGATTAACTTATGTAGGGGCTCATTTTTTGCGGGAAGAGATGACGGTTTAAATAGTACCATTTTGGGGTGTGTATAACTTTTTGATCGCTTGTTATAACAGTTTTTGTGATGAAAGGTGACAAAAAAATAGCATTTTTTGCACAGTTTTTATTTTTATTTTTTATGGTGTTTACCTTAGGGGGTAAGTCATATAATATTTTTATAGAGAAAGTCATTAGGGATGTGGAGATACCTAATATGTCTACTTTTTTACATTTATTTCAGTTTAACACAATAAAAGCTTTTTTGAAGAAAAAAAAATCATGTTTTAGAGTCTCCATTTTTTGAAAGCCATATTTTTTTATATTTTGGGTGATTGTCTTAGGTAGGGTCTCATTTCTTGCGGTAAGAGATGACGGCTTGATTGGTACTATTTTGGGTAACAAGTTGTTTTGATTGCTTGGAATTACAATTTTTGTGATAAATGGTGATGGTGATAAAAAAATGGCAATTTTGCTCAGTTTTTTTTTATTATTTTTTACGGCGTTCACCTGAGGTGGTAGATTATGTGATATTTTTATAGAGCACTTTGTTATGGACGCGGCGATACCTAATATGTGTGTTTTTTATTTTTTATTTTTTTAAACATTATTTTATTGTGAGGGGGCATTTTTTCTTTTTTTTACTTAAAACTTTATTTTTTATTATTAAAAAAACACTTTTTTTTTTAACTTTTTACATTTGTCCCACTGTGGGACTTCACATTTCCAGGGTTTGATCCCTGTTCAATTCAGTACAATACTTTCTGTATTGTTCTGAATTGAACTGTCAGCGTCTTGACAGCTGACAGCTTGCCTAGGAGACCCAGCCCCCAGTCTGGCTCTCCTAGGCTTCCATACATGGCAGGCTCCGATGCCTATGTAAGGCATCGGCGCTGGCACGGCAACCATCAGCCCCCTGCCAGCGCAGTGCGGGGGGCCGATGGGGTCAGAGGGAGCTCCCTCCCTCTCTCAGACCCCACACATGCCGGCGTGTGAAGTGTTAATCTTTCAGCATCACCGCGCACAGCGATGCCGGCGGATGCAGCAGGGGCCAGGCTATTGGCAACAGCCGGGCCCGTGCTGCTGATCGGGCGGGTGCAGCTCCTGCCCGATCATGTCTTGTACATGCACGTGAGGATGCGGCAATTAGCCGCATTCGTTCACGTACATGTACGTGAGATTGCGGGAAGGTATATGAAAATATAACATCCAATTTTATTGAAAGAGTAAGATTATACAAAATCACAATGAAGATCACATCAAAACATAGAGAAAATACTCACACAATTGGTTTACCATCACCCCAGCATTAAAATTCCCACAATACAGTAAAATAACAAGTACTATGGGAAAAGGATAAAAATATGGAATAGGAAGTACCAAAAAGTATAACGATAACGTCGGATGCATGTGTCTAATATGTGCATGACAACTCCAGTCGGGAGGTGGGGGGGGGGCTCCCCACTAGTAAATGCTTATTGTAATATACTGAGTCCAAATATCAAAACAATATCATCAAAACAGCGGTACCACCATTCATGACTAGAGATGAGCGAGCACTAAAATGCTCGGGTGCTCGTTATTCGAGTCAAATTTTTCCAGATGCTCGGGTGCTCGTTTCGAATAACGAACCCCATTGAAGTCAATGGGAGACTCGATCATTTTTTGCAGGGGACCAAAGCTCTGCACAGGGCAGGTTGAGTGAAAACCTGGAAACCTCAGAAAATGATGGAAACACCACGGAAATGGACAGGAAACAGCAGGGGCAGCAGGCATGGATGCCTCTGAGGCTGCCTAATCGTACTATTACGCCAAATTCTTGCCAACAGCCTGGTGGTGACCCTCAAGACAATTGTGCTGACCCAGACAAACATGGGCAAGGCACATGCCCATCACATGTTAGTAAAGCAGCCAACTAGGTGCAATGAAGGTCTATCACCACCTGAGGGTGAAACCACTGCCCATGCTGGCACTGCTGTCCTATCCCCCACCCCAGGACGCAGGCATAAGCGTCTCCCTCCCCACACCCACTCATTATTCAACAGCGTACACAAAGTTCTCCCAGCACAGTGCCCAGCTCTCCCCATCCCAGACGGGCAAACATGCACCCACCATCCACCCACCCTGTCCACGGCAGACACAAAGACCTACAAGCACAGTGCCCAGCTTTCCTAATTCCAGACGGGCTAAGACGCACACTGCATGCACCTATTAGTCTCCACACGTGGGTGGGTGCAGAGCCAGGGCCGGGTAGTAACCCTCCTTGAAGATGTGGGGGAGAGGCCGCCGGTGACCCTCAAGACAATTTTGGACGACAGTATAGTGGCAAACCTCCAAAAAATCGTGGGTGAGAGCCTGGAGGTGACCCTCAGAAACAAATGGTTTAAAAAAGCATGGTGGTGCACCCCTGAATGACAGTCTGTGACTGAGATTGCAGATGAAACCGCTAAAATTGTAGTCTAGCACACCTTGGTGGTGAACCCCTAAATTACAAAGTTTGACTGAGATTGCAGTTTACAGCATGGGGGTGAACCCCAGGATGACTTGTTAAGACTGAGATTGCAGTTCACAGCATGGCGGTGAACCCCAGAGTGGCTTGGTTAGACTAAGATAGCAGCTGAACCACCCAAAAATTTAGCCTGACACAGCATGGTGGTGACTACAGTCCAGTGAACAATTCTGTGGTGTGCGGTACACTAGCCGGAGTCTAGAAAATATACATTTTTTCTCTCAGTTATATATACTACAGTGCAGTGAAAAATTCTGTCGTGTGCTGCACAATAGCCAGAGTCTAGAAAATATAAATTTTTTCTCTCAGTTATATATCCTACAGTGCAGTGAAAAATTGTGTGGTGTGCGGTACACTAGCCACAGTCTAAAGAATACGTTATTTCTCTCAGATACATTTAATACAGTCCAGTAAAAAATTCTGTGTTGTGCGGTACACTAGCAACAGTCTAGAGAATACGTTTTTTCTCTCAGATACATTTAATACAGTACAGTAAAAAATTCTGTATTGTGCTGTACACTAGCAGCAGTCTAAAGAATACGTTTTTTCTCTCAGATCCATTTAATACAGTTAAGTGAAAAATTCTGTGTTGTGCGGTACACTAGCAGCAGTCTAGAGAATATGTTTTTTCTCTCAGATACATTTAATACAGTCCAGTGAAAAATTCTGTGTTGTGCGGTACACTAGCAGCAGTCTAGAGAATACGTTTTTTTCTCTCAGATACATTTAATACAGTCCAGTGAAAAATTCTGTGTTGTGCGGTAAACTAGCATCAGTCTAGAGAATACATTTTTTCTCTCAGATATATTTAATACAGTCCAGTGAAAAATTGTGTGGTGTGTAGAGATGAGCGAGCACTAAAATGCTCGGGTGCTCGTTATTCGAGTCGAACTTTTCCCGATGCTCGGGTGCTCGTTTCGAATAACGAACCCCATTGAAGTCAATGGGAGACTCGAGCATTTTTGCAGGGGACCAAGGCTCTGCCTAGGGAAGGCTGGGTGAAAACCTGGAAACCTCAGAAAATGATGGAAACACCACGGAAATGGACAGGAAACAGCAGGGGCAGCATGCATGGATGCCTCTGAGGCTGCCTAATCCCACCATTACCCCAAATTCTCCTACTGGGGCATGTGTGGTATCGATTCTTCTCAGTTTAAAATCGTATACGTCCCCTATCTTGGGACCATATATTTCATGGATTTTTCGACCACAGAAAAGGAAAAAGAGCTTTCTCTGACCAGGTGTCTTTACTACTGCAGCTAAGGGGATGTGTCCATGCTCTGCCTATCACAGGTCAGGAGGCAATTAAAAGAAGAACCAAAAAAAACATCAGTACAATATCTAATACGTCCCCTATCCGGGTAAATTGTTTGGAGAGAGGGCCTGTAGGTGGGGGGGCAGGCTGGGGGGAAGGAGGTTTCGCTGGAAGAGCCAGAGGAGTGCCCCCTGGGCTAGCTTGTGTGGTGGTGACAACAGCCGGGTGGATTTGGAAAAACTCTAGCATCAACCGGTACGGTATCGATTCTTCTCAGTTTAAAATCGTATACGTCCCCTATCTTGGGACCCTATATTTCATGGATTTTTCGACCACGGAAAAGGAAAAAGAGCTTGCTCTGGCCAGGGGAGTGTCTTTCCTACTGCAGCTAAGGGGAAGTGTCCATGCTCTGCCTATCACAGGTCAGGAGGCAATTAAAAGAAGAACCAAAAAAAACATCAGTACAATATCTAATACTTCCCCTATCCGGGTAAATTGTTTGGAGAGAGGGCCTGTAGGTGGGGGGCAGGCTGGGGGGAAGGAGGTTTCGCTGGAAGAGCCAGAGGAGTGCCCCCTGGGCTAGCGTGTGTGGTGGTGACAACAGCCGAAATGGATTTGGAAAAACTGTAGCATCAACCGGTACGGTATGTATTCTTCTGAGTTTAATACCGTATACGGCACCTATCCGGAAAAATAGTTTGGAGAGAGAGAAAGAGAGGAAAAAGACGTGCAGTATGGAGCAATTACACAGAAACTATTAGATTAGGCAGACGTGGCCTGCTTAATTGCAACCCAGACAAATGAGAGAAAGAGAGGAAAATGACGTATTTTTAAAAGTGACGTTCAGTATAGATCAGGGGTGCACAACGTTTTCTGGATGGGGGCCACATTGTCCGACTGAAACAACGTCAAGGGCCGAAAATAAAATTTAAAGGGGTATTACCAACTGAAATACTGTATTTATGGCAGATTGAACACACAGTGTATACCATTAATGTCTAGTTACAGTTCCAGGAGTCCCATCTAATGGGAGAAATACTTGAAAAATGCATGTTAGCAGCCTTAAAACATGGACATACATGTCTGTTACCAGATGGATGGGGCCACACAGAATGGTATCAAGGGCCGCATGTGGCCCCCGGGCCGCAGGTTGTGCACCCCTGGTATAGATCAAGTGTGGTATGTGTTCTATGTATACTACTCAGTTTAATACCGTATATGGCAGCTATCCGGAAAAATAGTTTGGAGAGAGAGAAAGATAGGAAAAAGACATAAATTGTTTGGAGGGAGGACCTGTAGGTGGACCTCCGGAAAAATTGTTTGGAGAGAGGGCCTGTAGGTGGACCTCTGGAAAAATTGTTTGAAGAGAGGGCCTGTAGGTGGACCTCCGGAAAAATTGTTTGGAGAGAGGGCCTGTAGGTACACCTCCGGAAAAATTGTTTGGAGAGAGGGCCTGTAGGTGGACCTCCGGAAAAATTGTTTGGAGAGAGGGCCTGTAGGTGGACCTCCCTAAAAATTGTTTGAAGAGAGGGCCTGTAGGTGGACCTCCGTAAAAATTGTTTGGACAGAGGGCCTGTAGGTGGACCTCCGGAAAAATTGTTTGGAGAGAGGGCCTGTAGGTGGATCTCCGGAAAAATTGTTAGGAGAGAGGGCCTGTAGGTGGACCTCCGGAAAAATTGTTTGAAGAGAGGGCCTGTAGGTGGACCTCCGGAAAAATTGTTTGGACAGAGGGCCTGTAGGTGGACCTCCGGAAAAATTGTTTGGACAGAAAGCTTGTAGGTGGACCTCCGGAAAAATTGTTTGGACAGAGGGCCTGTAGGTGGACCTCCGGAAAAATTGTTTGGACAGAGGGCCTGTAGGTGGACCTCCGGAAAAATTGTTTGGACAGAGGGCCTGTAGGTGGACCTCCGGAAAAATTGTTTGGAGAGAGGGCCTGTAGGCGGACCTCCGGAAAAATTGTTTGGACAGAGGGCCTGTAGGTGGACCTCCGGAAAATTGTTTGAAGAGAGGGCCTGTAGGTGGACCTCCGGAAAAATTGTTTGGACAGAGGGCCTGTAGGTGGACCTCCGGAAAAATTGTTTGGACAGAGGGCCTGTAGGTGGACCTCCGGAAAAATTGTTTGAAGAGAGGACCTGTAGGTGGACCTCCGGAAAAATAGTTTGGACAGAGGGCCTGTAGGTGGACCTCCGGAAAAATTGTTTGGACAGAGGGCCTGTAGGTGGACCTCCGGAAAAATTGTTTGGAGAGAGGGCCTGTAGGTGGACCTCCGGAAAAATTGCTTGGAGAGAGGGCCTGTAGGTGGACCTCCGGAAAAAATTGTTTGGACAGAGGGCCTGTAGGTGGACCTCCGGAAAAATTGTTTGCAGAGAGGGCCTGTAGGTGGATCTCCGGAAAAATTGTTAGGAGAGAGGGCCTGTAGGTGGACCTCCGGAAAAATAGTTTGAAGAGAGGGCCTGTAGGTGGACCTCCGGAAAAACTTGTTTGGAGAGAGGGCCTGTAGGTGGACCTCCGGAAAAATTGTTTGGACAGAGGGCCTGTAGGTGGACCTCCGGAAAAATTGTTTGGACAGAGGGCCTGTAGGTGGACCTCCGGAAAAATTGTTTGGACAGAAAGCCTGTAGGTGGACCTCCGGAAAAATTGTTTGGACAGAGGGCCTGTAGGTGAACCTCCGGAAAAATTGTTTGAAGAGAGGGCCTGTAGGTGGACCTCCGGAAAAATAGTTTGGACAGAGGGCCTGTAGGTGGACCTCCGGAAAAATTGTTTGGACAGAGGGCCTGTAGGTGGACCTCCGGAAAAATTGTTTGGAGAGAGGGCCTGTAGGTGGACCTCCGGAAAAATTGTTTGGAGAGAGGGCCTATAGGTGGACCTCTGGAAAAATTGTTTGAAGAGAGGACCTGTAGGGGGCCCTTCTGAAAAATTGTGGTAAAAGAGTGCCAGTTGGACCTCTAAAAAAAGGCGTTTAATTAGTCAGCGTTAGTCAAAAACGACATGGAGGAGGAGGAGTAGGAGGAGTAGAGAAGAGGAATCAGATACATAAGTAATGTTAATCTTTAGCTGCTTTCCCCCGGAGGAGATTTGAATTCCGGTGAAATCAAGGCTTTGTTCATTTTAATAAGCGTCAGCCTGTCAGCGCTGTCAGTTGACAGGCGTGTACGCTTATCGGTGATGACACCACCAGCTGCACTGAATACCCGCTCTGACAGCACGCTAGTGGCAGGGCAGGCCAGCACCTCCAAGGTGTACAGCGCCAGTTCAGGCCACGTGTCCAGCTTTGAAACCCAGTAGTTGTATGGAGCAGAGTGATCGCTACGGACGTTGGTATGGTCAGCTAGGTACTCCCTCACCATCTTTCTGTACAGCTCCCCCCTACTCTGCCTAGACTGGGGACAGGTGACAGTGTCTTGCTGGGGTGACATAAAAGTGGCAAAGGCCTTGGAGAGCGTTCCCCTGCCAGTGCTGGACAAGCTGCCTGCTCACCTCCTCACCCCCGCTACTTGGTCCACAGAACCATGCCCTCTGCCACTAGCAGCGTCAGATGGGAAGAATTGTTTCAGCTTGTGCACCAGGGCCTGTTGATATCTATTCACTCTCATACTCCTTTCCTCTGCAGGGATGAGAGTGGAAAGGTTCTGCTTGTACCGTGGGTCCAGGAGAGTGAACACCCAGTAATCGGTGTTTGAAAAAATTCTTCTAACGCGAGGGTCACGGGATAGGCAGCCCAACATGAAGTCTGCCATGTGCGCCAGAGTCCCAACACGCAAGAATTCCCTCTCCTCACTGGCCTGACTCTCCATTTTCTCCTCCTCCTCCTCCTCCAAGTCCTCCTCTTCAGCCCATACACGCTCAAGAGTTAAGGACTGAGCACTGGTACCCTCTACTGTCTCGCCGACATTCTCCTCCTCTTCCTCCTCATCCTTATCTCCCTCCTCCGATACGCGCTGAGAAACAGACCGGAGGGTGCTCTGGCTATCAAGAGACGTATCTTCCGCCACCGTCTCTTGTGACAAGCGCAAAGCATCCGACTTGATGCTGAGCAGTGAGTTTTTCAACAGGCAAAGCAGCGGGATGGTGAGGCTGATAATGGCGGCATCGCCGCTGACCATCTGTGTTGACTCCTCAAAGTTGCTCAACATCTGGCAGATATCAGACATCCATGTCCACTCCTCATTGTAGACTTGAGGAATCTGACTGACCTGACTACCAGTTCTGGTGGAAGTTGACATCTGGCAGTCTACAATTGCTCTGCGCTTCTGGTAAACTCTGGATAACATGTTTAATGTTGAATTCCATCTCGTGGGCACGTCGCACAACAGTCGGTGAGCGGGCAGTTGTAGGCGGCGCTGCGCTGCCCTGAGAATGGCAGCATCTGTGGTCGACTTGCGGCAATGCGCACAGATGCGGCGCACCTTGGTGAGCAAATCAGACAGATTGGGATATGTCTTGAGGAACCGCTGAACTATGAGGTTGAACATGTGGGCCAGGCATGGCACATGTGTCAGTCTGCCAAGTTGCAGAGCCGCCACCAGGTTACGTCCGTTGTCACACACAACCATGCCTGGCTTGAGGTTCAGCGGTGCCAGCCACACATCGGTCTGCGCCGTGATGCCCTGTAACAGCTATTGGGCGGTGTGCCTTTTGTCACCTAAGCTCAGCAGTTTGAGCACCGCCTGCTGGCGCTTACCCACCGCAATGCTGCTGCGCCTAGAGCTACCGACTGAAGGCGCCGTGCCCACGGATGGTAATTCGGTGGAGGAGGAGGAGGGGTAGGAGGAGGAGGCATAGTACGTCTGAGAGACCGTGACCGAGGTAGGCCCCACAATCCTCGGTGTGGGCAGTACATGAGCGGCCCCAGGGTCATTTTCGGTCCCAGCCTCCACCAAGTTAACCCAATGTGCCGTCAGTGAGATATAGTGTCCCTGCCCGGCAGCACGTGTCCACGTGTCCGTGGTTAGGTGGACCTTCTCAGAAACAGCATTGGTCAGGGCACGGATGATGTTCTGTGACACGTGCTGGTGTAGGGCTGGGACGGCACATCGGGAAAAATAGTGGCGGCTGGGGCCCGAATACCGAGGGCAGCCACCGCCACCGCTTGGGCATGTGGGTGGTTGGAACTGTATTTCCTCTTGCGCTCCAGCGTCTGCTGTAAAGACAACTGAACGCTGCGCTGGGACACATTGGTGGACACTGTGGAGGATCGTGGAGGCGAAGCTGTGGTTTTCCAGCAGGAGGCGCTCGTGCCGGGGTCCTGGGCAGGGGGTTGACTAGCAGAGGCAGCGAGTGATGCAGGGGGTTGACTAGCAGAGGCAGCGAGTGGTACAAGCAGGGGGAAGGGAGCGATTGGGCGGTTGACCCGCGACAGGAGCGTAGTGAACAGCCGTATGTTCCAGAGGGGTGTTTAGCACTCGATATGCCTGCCGCATGCTGGTGGGTCGTTTAGCTAGGAGTGTGTGCGACCCCTGTGCTGATCCTGGTGTGGCACAGGTTGCACACCACAGTCCGTCGGTCATCCTCACTTTCTTTAAAGAACCTCCAGACTTGCGAACATCTAGGCCTCGCCACGGGAGCTTCACTACGTGAAACAGTTGCTGCTGATGCACCAGCTCTGGCCCTGCTTCTCCCTCTGGCCACACCACTGCCTCTTACAACCTGTTCTGGTGCAGCACTCGCCTCCGCCTCAGAAGCACTGTCTTCACTCGGCATATCAACCCAGCTTGGGTCAGTCACCTCGTCATCCTCCGATTCCTCAGTCTGCTCCCCCCTCGGAATTCCTCCCCTGACAACAACTTCACCACTGTCTGACAACCGTGTCTCCTCATCGTCCGACACCTCTTTACAAACTTCTTCCACTAACTCAACATTGTCATCATCATCATCACCCACCCACAGACTGCGACAGTTGGAAAACTTGGGCATCGGGAACGAGGTCAGCAGCAACCTGAGAAGTGGTTTGTGACTCTGGGAAGGGTCCAGAAAACAGTTCCTGAGAGTATGCCGGATCGCATTCCAAATTTTCCTGGGAGGGGGCAGACTGGGGGGAAGGAGGTTGAGGTGGAGGAGCCAGAGGAGTGCTCCCTTGGTAACGTGGGTGGACTGCGTGGAAGACTGACTGGTGGACAAATTACTTGAAGCATTGTCCGCAATCCACGAGATCAGCTGTTCGCACTGTTGTGGTTTCAACAGTCCTCTACCACGTGTCCCTGTAAGTTGAGACATGAAGCTAGGGAGTGTAGCTCTGCGGCGTTCCACAGCTCCCTCATCAGCAGGTACTGTCTCACCCTGCCCAGGACCACGGCCTCTGCCCCCTGCAGTAATTGAATGCCCACGCCCTCGTCCTCGACCCTTAGCCCTGGGGTTCAACATTTTCTGTATATAAGTGTATTATATAAAAAAAAAAAATAAACGGGCCTGGTGTACTGAAACCCACAAACTTGTTCAGTCTGGTTTAATTAAGTGACGTACAGAAAGTGTCACCTGGACAGAAAATACGGATTGGAGTGACTGTGCTGAACTGAACTGTGACACACAGAAAGGTTACACGCAGCTGTGTGAAATGGATTTGTATCACTGAGCTAAAACAACAAAAAAACTAATTTTTTTATATATTTTTTTATATTTTTTTTTTTTAGTTTTTTTTGGAACGTGATTGCAGAAACTATCGTAGACCTAACTCACACCCTGCTGACGGTGGCTATTTAGACTGCGACCCAGACAAATGTGTCGCACAGAGATTTTTGGATCAAGCTATATACGTGACAGAGCAAAAGACTTGGTTGTATTAAGTGACGTACAGAAAGTGTCACCTGGACAGAAAATACGGATTGTAGTGAGTGTGCAGCTGAACTGTGACACACAGAATGGTTACACGCAGCTGTGTGAAATGGATTTGTATCACTGAGCTAAAACAACAAAAAACTAATTTTTTATATATTTTGTTTTTATATTTTTTTTTGTTTTGTTTTTTTGGAACGTGACGTGCAGGAAACTATCGTAGACCTAACTCACACCCTGTTAACGGTGGCTATTTAGACTGCGACCCAGACAAATGTCGCACAGAGATTTTTTGATCAAGCTGTATACGTGACAGCAGCAAAAGACTTGTTGTATTCATGACGTACAGAAAGTGTCACCTGGACAGAAAATACGGATTGGAGTGAGCTGAACTGTGACACACAGAA
>ONZH01011864.1:0-28901 GCA_900303285.1 Rhinella marina
GAATCGGATACATAAGTAATGTAAATCTTTAGCTGCTTTCCCCCGGAGGAGATTTGAATTCTGGTGAAATCCAGGCTTTGTTCATTTTAATAGGTGTCAGCCTGTCAGCGCTGTCAGTTGACAGGCGTGTACGCTTATCGGTGATGACGCCACCAGCTGCACTGAATACCTGCTCTGACAGCACGCTAGCGGCAGGGCAGGCCAGCACCTCCAAGGCGTACAGCGCCAGTTCAGGCCACGTGTCCAGCTTTGAAACCCAGTAGTTGTATGGAGCAGAGTGATCGGTCCGGACGTTGGTATGGTCAGCTAGGTACTCCCTCACCATCTTTCTGTACAGCTCCCCCCTACTCTGCCTAGACTGGGGACAGGTGACAGTGTCTTGCTGGGGTGACATAAAACTGGCAAAGGCCTTGGAGAGCGTTCCCCTGCCAGTGCTGGACAAACTGCCTGCTCGCCTCCTCTCCCCCACTACTTGGCCCACAGAACCATGCCCTCTGCCACTAGCGGCGTCAGATGGGAAGGATTTTTTCAGCTTGTGCACCAGGGCCTGTTGATATCTATTCACTCTCATACTCCTTTCCTCTGCAGGGATGAGAGCGGAAAGGTTTGTACCGTGGGTCCAGGAGAGTGAACACCCAGTAATTGGTGTTTGAAAAAATTCTTCTAACACGAGGGTCATGGGATAGGCAGCCTAACATGAAGTCTGCCATGTGCGCCAGAGTCCCAAAACGCATGAATTCCCTCTCCTCACTGGCCTGACTCTCCATTTCCTCCTCCTCCTCCTCCTCCTCTTCAGCCCATACACGCTCAAGAGTTAAGAAGGACTGAGCACTGGTACCCTCTACTGTCTCGCCGACATTCTCCTCCTCTTCCTCCTCATCCTCATCCCCCTCCTCCGATACGCGCTGAGAAACAGAGCGGAGGGTGCTCTGGCTATCAAGCGACGTATCTTCCTCCACCGTCTCTTGTGACAAGCACAAAGCATCCGACTTCATGCTGAGCAGTGAGTTTTTCAACAGGCAAAGCAGCGGGATGGTGAGGCTGATAATGGCGGCATCGCCGCTGACCATCTGTGTTGACTCCTCAAAGTTGCTCAACACCTGGCAGATATCAGACATCCACGTCCACTCCTCATTGTAGACTTGAGGAATCTGACTGACCTGACTATCAGTTCTGGTGGAAGTTGACATCTGGCAGTCAACAATCGCTCTGCGCTGCTGGTAAACTCTGGATAACATGTTCAATGTTGAATTCCATCTCGTGGGCACGTCGCACAACAGTCGGTGAGCGGGCAGTTGTAGGCGGCGCTGTGCTGCCCTGAGAGTGGCAGCATCTGTGGTCAACTTGCGGAAATGTGCACAGTTGCGGCGCACATTGGTGAGCAAATCAGACAGATTGGGGTATGTCTTGAGGAACCGCTGAACTATTAGATTGAACACGTGGGCCAGGCATGGCACATGTGTCAGTCTGCCGAGTTGCAGAGCCGCCACCAGGTTACGCCCGTTGTCACACACAACCATGCCTGGCTTGAGGTTCAGCGGTGCCAGCCACAGATCGGTCTGCGCCGTGATGCCCTGTAACAGCTCTTGGGCGGTGTGCCTTTTGTCACCTAAGCTCAGCAGTTTGAGCACCGCCTGCTGGCGCTTACCCGTGGCACTGCTGCTGCGCCTAGAGCTACCGACTGAAGGCGCCGTGCCCACGGATGGTAATTAGGAGGAGGAGGTGGAGGGGTCGGAGGAGGAGGCATAGTACATCTTAGAGACCGTGACCGAGGTAGGCCCCGCAATCCTCGGTGTGGGCAGTACATGAGCGGCCCCAGGGTCAGTCTCGGTCCCAGCCTCCACCAAGTTAACCCAATGTGCCGTCAGTGAGATATAGTGTCCCTGCCCGGCAGCACTTGTCCACGTGTCCGTGGTTAGGTGGACCTTCTCAGAAACAGCGTTGTTCAGGGCACGGATGATGTTCTGTGACACGTGCTAGTGTAGGTCTGGGACGGCACATCGGGAAAAATAGTGGCGGCTGGGGACCGAATACCGAGGGGCAGCCACCGCCATGTGATTGCGAATGGCCTCGGTCTCTACCAGCCTATAGGGCAGCATCTCCAGGCTCAGCAATTTGGAGATGTGGATGTTGAGGGCTTGGGCATGTGGGTGGGTGGAACTGTATTTCCTCTTGCGCTCCAGCGTCTGCTGTAAAGACAGCTGAACGCTGCGCTGGGACACATTGGTGGACGCTGTGGAGGATCATGGAGGTGAAGGTGTGGTTTTCCGGCGGGAGGCGCTCGTGCCGGGGTCCTGGGCAGGGGGTTGACTAGCAGAGGCAGGGAGTGACACAGGGTAAGGAGCAGTGGTGGGACCCGCAGGAGGTGAACGGCCTTGGTTCCATTGAGTGGGGTGTTTAGCACTCATATGCCTGCGCATGCTGGTGGTGGTTAGGCTAGTAGTGGTGGCACCCCTGCTGATCCTGGTGTGGCACAGGTTGCACACCACAGTCCGTCAGTCATCCTCACTTTCTTTAAAGAACCTCCAGACTTGCGAACATCTAGGCCTCGCCACGGGAGCTTCACTACGTGAAACAGTTGCTGCTGATGCACCAGCTCTGGCCCTGCTTCTCCCTCTGGCCACACCACTGCCTCTTACAACCTGTTCTGGTGCAGCACTCGCCTCCGCCTCAGAAGCACTGTCTTCACTCGGCATATCAACCCAGCTTGGGTCAGTCACCTTGACAACAACTTCACCACTGTCTGACAACCGTGTCTCCTCATCGTCCGACACCTCTTTACAAACTTCTTCCACTAAGTCAACATTGTCATCATCATCATCATCACCCACAGACTGCGACAGTTGGAAAACTTGGGCATCGGGAACGAGGTCAGCAGCAACCTGAGAAGTGGTTTGTGACTCTGGGAAGGGTCCAGAAAACAGTTCCTCAGAGTATGCCCTGCAGTAATTGAATGCACACGCCCTCGTCCCTTAGCCCTGGGGTTCAACATTTTCTGTATATAAGTGTATTATATAAAAAAAATAAAATAAATGGGCCTGCTGTACTGAAACCCACAAACTTGTTCAATCTGAACAAGAAAATATATAGGTGGATAAGTTAGAGCAAAATTACGTATGTTATTACGTACCGCGCAGTATGGAGCAATTACACTGAAACTATTAGATTAGGCAGACTTGGTCTGCTTAATTGCAACCCAGACAAATGTTGCACAGAGATTTTTGTAATGTAGCTGTATCAGTGAAAGCAAAAGACCTTTTTTACTGACGTGACGTACAGAATGGGTCACCTGGACAGAAAATACGGATTGTGCTTTGTATATAGGTGGATAAGTTAGAGCTAAATTACGTATGTTATTACGTACCGTGCAGTATGGAGCAATTACACGGAAACTATTATATTAGGCAGACTTGGTCTGCTTAATTGCAACCCAGACAAATGTCGCACACAGATTTTTGTAATGTAGCTGTATAAGGGAGAGCAAAAGACCTTTTTTACTGACGTGACGTACAGAATGGGTCACCTGGACAGAAAATACGGATTGTGCTTTGTATATAGGTAGATAAGTTAGAGCTAAATTACATATGTTATTATGTACCGTGCAGTATGGAGCAATTACACGGAAACTATTATATTAGGCAGACTTGGTCTGCTTAATTGCAACCCACACAAATGTCGCACAGAGATTTTTGTAATGTAGCTGTATAAGGGAGAGCAAAAGACCTTTTTTACTGACGTGACGTACAGAATGGGTCACCTGGACAGAAAATACGGATTGTGCTGACTGGACAGCTGAACTGTGACACACAGAATGGTTACACACAGCTGTGTGAAATGGATTTGTATCACTGAGATAAAACAACAAAAAAACTATTTTTTTATATATATTTTTTTTATATATATATATATATATATTTTTTTTTTTAACGTGACGTGCAGAAACTATCAGAGAGCAAACTCAGCCCCTGCTGGCGGTGGCTATTTTGACTGCACCCAGACAAATGTCGCACAGAGATGTTTGTAATGTAGCTGTATAAGTGAGAGCAAAAGATCTTTTTCACGGACGTGACGTACAGAATGGGTCACCTGGACAGAAAATACGGATTGTGCTTTGTATATAGGTGGATAAGTTAGAGCTAAATTACGTATGTTATTACGTACCGTGCAGTATGGAGCAATTACACGGAAACTATTAGATTAGGCAGACTTGGTCTGCTTAATTGCAACCCAGACAAATGTTGCACAGAGATTTTTGTAATGTAGCTGTATAAGTGAAAGCAAAAGACCGTATTTTTTTACGTGACGTACAGTATGGGTCACCTGGACAGAAAATACGGATTGTGCTGACAGAACAGCTGAACTGTGACAGACAGAATGGTTACACACACAGCTGTGTGAAATGGATTTGTATCACTGAGATAAAACAACAAAAAAACTATTTTTTTATATGTTTTTTTTATATATTTTTTATATATATATATATATATATCTATATATTTTTAACGTGACGTGCAGAAACTGTCAGAGAGCAAACTCAGCCCCTGCTGACCGTGGCTATTTTGACTGCAACCCAGACAAATGTCGCACAGAGATTTTTGTAATGTAGCTATATAAGTGAGAGCAAAAGACCTTTTTTACTGACGTGACGTACAGAATGGGTCACCTGGACAGAAAATACGGATTGTGGTGACTGAACAGCTGAACTGTGACACACAGAATGGTTACACACAGCTGTGTGAAATGGATTTGTATCACTGAGATAAAACAACAAAAAAACTTTTTTTTATATATTTTTTTTATATATTTTTTTTATATATATATTTTTTTTAACGTGACGTGCAGAAACTATCAGAGAGCAAACTCAGCCCCTGCTGACGGTGGCTATTTTGACTTCAACCCAGACATATGTCGCACAGAGATTTTTGTAATGTAGCTGTATCAGTGAAAGCAAAAGACCTTTTTCACAGACGTGACGTACAGAATGGGTCACCTGGACAGAAAATACGGATTGTGCTTTGTATATAGGTGGATAAGTTAGAGCAAAATTACGTATGTTATTACGTACCGTGCAGTATGGAGCAATTACACGGAAACTATTAGATTAGGCATACTTGGTCTGCTTAATTGCAACCCAGACAAATGTCGCACAGAGATTTTTGTAATGTAGCTGTATAAGTGAAAGCAAAAGACCGTATTTGATTACGTGACGTACAGTATGGGTCACCTGGTCAGAAAATACGGATTGTGCTGACTGAACAGCTAAACTGTGACACACAGAATGGTTACACACACAGCTGTGTGAAATGGATTTGTATCACTGAGATAAAACAACAAAAAAACTATTTTTTTCATATATATATATATATATATATATATATATATATTTTAACGTGACGTGCAGAAACTATCAGAGAGCAAACTCAGCCCCTGCTGACGGTGGCTATTTTGACTGCAACCCAGACAAATGTCGCACAGAGATTTTTGTAATGTAGCTGTATAAGTGAGAGCAAAAGACCTTTTTTACTGACGTGACGTACAGAATGGGTCACCTGGACAGAAAATACGGATTGTGGTTTGTGGTGAGTCTACAGCTGAACTGTATATCTTTAATAAATCAGCCACTGGTCCAGAATCCAATCCAAATTATATATCACAAATAGCTTCGCTATAATGACTCCTTTATGGACCTATATCAAAATATAACTTTTATTTCATCACAATTAAAATATTGCTGTCTATTACCCTACATATGTGTTAATTGTTAAAACCACATGTAGCAACCAAACCTGATTCTATTATTGTATGAGTATATCATAGGTCTTCAGCAAAGGGCAGTGTTAATACTGAAAGATCGATGCTTTTGTCTTTATTTTTATTATTATTAATATTTATATTTTAGGGGCATTTATCTTAATGCCCTCTAAAAATACAAATTGCTTGTATTCATAAACAGTACGCACTGTCCTTTGTTCATAAATGGGAAAAACTGCAGGTATATCGCTAATCAGTATATGAAATTCCAGTCCCAGATCACGTCTGATCTGGGCCACTTTGGAACGTTAGCGAATACTCCAAAGAGACTCAAACTATGATCTCTGTTCAATATTGTGCTTGCTAGTCCCATTAAACTTTGCCTATGGAGTAACTAATTCACATGTTCTGTCTTAGCTAATTTAGGCGTCTGTTACATGCCTCTATCAGAATTGGTTGCTACTGCTATTTAAAAAAAACAACAAACAGAGCTCCCCCATATGTTTCACCACGTGTGTGGCTTCATCAGGGGCTAGGAGCTGCAAACACAATTGTTAGGTGAAACTGTCTTAAATACTTGTATCGGCACCTCCCACCATGGGGGAGCCTCCAATCATCAGTCTATTGGATAATGACAAGCTTAACAGACAGGCCATTGAAGGCCTACATTACCCCTCTTCATGCTCCCGAACCGGAAGTAGGTATCTCCATAACACTTACAGTGCGCATGCTCGCGGACTTAGACATTCTCCAACTTCGTTTTTCTCCACTGCGCATGTCATAGATCTAGTTTACCATCAAGTGCTCATGTCAAAAGACTTAGACAGAATCCGTTTGTTTGTATATGACTGCGCATGACATACATCTCCGTGAGTGAAAGTTCCATTCCTGCTGCGCATGCCTCGGGACTCTGTCTCTCGCACCATCACTTCTGTCCATCGAGCATGTTATTAAGATTTATTCAGAGGGGTATATTGATACTTATTCAGAATAGGCTCCATAACATTACTTTTTCTCATCATACTATAATTAATAGTCACCTATTTACATATAGACAGGTGATTAATCCCCAAAATCTTCATATATATATTTCTTTTATGCATAATTTATTTTTATTATAATTATTTTAGATTGTACTAGGCAGTCTCTATCCTAACTAATATATATATATATATATAATATATATATATATATATATATATATATTGGACATAAAAGGACAAAAAGGGGATATATCAACCTAGGTGAATTAGTATCAATATTAATGTTATTACTCTTCAAGTTGTAAGCTTGTACATTTACACTAGAGGGTACCAATTATAAAATAAATCAAACGCTATTGTTTAAATTTAATTTTTATTATTATTATAGTTCCCTTAGTATGCTTCACTTATATTCCTATATATTAATGAGACATATATATTCAGAGGCCTATATGTCATATATATTCGCATGTATATTTACAAAGAGGTGATATATTAAATAAAAGGGGCAAAAGTAAATCCCTCATTAAGGCCGCTAGGACTCATAGTCTTGAGTCGATAAATCCAGCGTGCCTCATTTTGCAATAGTTTCTTATCCAGGTCACCTCCCCTGGGGCCTGTCCTTTCTATGCCCCAGAACTTGAGGACCTCTGACTTTCCATTATGGAAATAATTAATGTGTCTTGTTATAGCTGTATCCTTATTTGTTCCTATGGCACTTATATGGCCTGAAATCCTTCGTCTCAGTTCCTGGATAGTTTTTCCCACATATAGCTTAGGACAGGTACAACTCGCTACATAGACCACTCTCTCCGTCTTACAAGTGATACGTTGTCTAATTTGGTATTCTTTATTGTCCACAGGGTTCCTAAAGCTTTTAATTCTTGGAATATATTTACAAAAGGTGCAGTCACCACATGGTGCTGAACCTCCTTTATAATGTCGCCCTTCATCCCTTGCCCTTGTTGGATCATGAAAACTATGGACCAAGAAATCACGAAGATTTGGTCCCCTACGGTAAGTGATGCTTGGATATGGGCCAATGCACCTAATGACCTCATTTTCCTTCCTCTGTTTATCTTTCAGGAGATCTTCCCATTTGCTGTTCTTGGTTCTATTGAAGGCCTTTTTAAGAGAGTTGGTAGAATAACCCCTCTCCTTAAACCTCATGTAGAGCTCATTACTTTCTTCTAAAAACCTTTCTTCAGTTTTACAGTTCCTCCGAGCCCGGAGGTACTGGCCCATTGGTATTCCCCTCTTTAATGACGGGGGATGCCAGCTAGTCCAGTGCAGGTAGCCGTTCGTGGCAGTTGCCTTCCTATAAATGTCAGTACTCAGGGTACCATCCTCCTGCAGACTGATTTTTAGATCCAAAAATGATATATCTTTTTCATGTATCTCCGAAGTGTACTTCATTCCTATTGTGTTATTATTTAATCCTTCTACAAAATCATTGAAATGTGCATAGGTGCTATCCCAAATAATTAGTATGTCGTCAATATACCTGCCCCAAAATTGAATGTGGCAGGTATATGACGACAGCTCTTCCACAAAAACAAAGTGCTCCTCCCACCACCCTAAAAAAAGATTTGCGTAGGATGGGGCACAGGCCGTCCCCATAGCTGTGCCAACTTGCTGTTTATAGTAAATATTCTGAAAAATAAAATAATTGTGTTCTAAGATAAACTTCAAAAAAGAAATCACCATTGTGTTGTGTTCCCTAAATAAAATACTCTTGGTGCATAGGAATGACTCAATAGCTTATAAGCCTAGATCATGTCGAATGTTGCTGTAAAGCGACTCGACATCTAGGCTTGCTAGGGGGACCTTCCCAGAGAAAGACATCTCATTGATTTTATGTAATAAGTCTTTGGTATCCCGAATATAGGAAGGCAAAGCTGCCACGAAAGGGCGCAAAATCTCATCCACATAGTGGCTAATGCCCTGTGTCAGACAATCGTTCCCTGACACAATTGGTCTACCCGGGACTGGAAATTTCTGCTTATGCACTTTAGGAAGTGTATAAAACGTTGGGACTGTAGGGCTCTTCATAAACAGATAGGAAAATTCATCCTTTGATATTAACTTATCAGACCTGGCTTTGGTCAGGATTGTTTTTAGGTCCCTCAGATATTTATCAGTATGGTCACTATTAAGTACTTTATAGGTCTTAGTATCCTGTAATATTCATAAGACCATAGCTTCATAATCTCCCACATCTTGTATGACAATATTAGACCCCTTGTCACTGGGTTTCACTATTATTTCAGAGTTCTTTTGTAGTTGTTCTAGGGCGTCATATTCCAATGAGGTAAGATTGGAGTGAAGGTGGTCATTTTTAAGTTTTAAAGATTGTATCTCATCTGTGACCAATTGGACAAAGGTTTCGATTTCTTTGAACTCAGGATAGGTCATCATTATCAGTTTAGGGGGGTCCCAATCCCAGCATCCCCGTCGATCAGCTGTTTGAGGGAGCCGCTGCACTCACTGGAGCTCAGATGATTGATGCCGGCTCCCGGCAACTTTCCAAGGAAAGTGCCATACATTGTATAGTGGCTGTGACTGGTCTTGAGGACACAGCATATTAAGTTTTTACCTTACTTTTTTCTGTTACCTTACTTTTTTTACCATTTTTTCTGTTGATGTTGCAGTTTTTTTTAGCTTTTTTGGGGGGAATGGTTCTTTCAGTGTAATCGTTATATTCAGTATTTAGTTTAAATCAGATGTTTTATGCACAAGGTGCAAAAATTATTCTGCTATTCTTGCCATTTGTTCTGTAACATTGATTTAAATACATATTTATTTTTTTAAGATTGTTTATTTTTTATTTTCCATGCATATTTTTAAATATTCTATTTTATGAACATTTATGTACATTTTTGTCAATAAAAACTCTGATTCCATAACTTTTTTTTTTTTTTACAAAGGCATATTCTTGCAAGCATATATTTCAAATTACATACTATATTAGAGATACTTGCCTTTCAGACAGCGATTAACTCAATTGTAACTGCTCACAATGTTAAGGCTCATTAAATTGGATAAGGTGGTTAAGGCACAAAGCTGATCTGCAAAATCATGTGAGGACATCATCACTGTACCTGATTTGCCCCAATTAGTGACCAGTTTTAGTCATGTATATAAGTCATCAGATCAATGCAGAAATGTAGGCAATAACTATTATATTACAATTGCACATAATATTTTTTTAACTCAAGCTTAATTGTCTCTGATTCTCCAGAAATTATTACATGCAATAGATGGGTATTAAAAACATTACAACTTTTACATGTATTAGGAAGAATTTTAAATATTCGATCATAGCACAAAATGGTGCAATAGGGACAGGCTGGACATGAGCAGTTGCATGTTACAATTTCACAATAATGACAATATTTATATGTGAACCAACAGTTTTTGTCAATGACAAATAATACTTATATAGTTATATTATTTTGTGCCGGTACACCAATCTTGCATCAACATCCCCACTTCAGAGACCTTCTTCTTCTGACATGTCAGTGAACTGATTTACATTTCTGTACTTTGCATGTGTACAGATTTATATTGACTTTGTGTTTGTTTACTTTTTTTTGTGGACGGTTCTAAAACGTCTTGCCATGCTCTTCTACAGAATGCTTGCAATTGTTCTGTGTAGAGATGTGCGAAGCTCGAACCAGAAGATTCACTGAATTTTTCGTCACAAAGAGCATTATAAATTAGCTATTTCCTAGTCTGCAGGGAGAGTGTATCTCAGTGTACATCACTGTGCATCGCAGAAACATAGATAGCTAGTCCTTTGTGGTAGTAAAACACTTACTGTGCGTCAGTATGACAGGCAGGTGACAAGCGTCACTGTTAGACTCAGTTCACACTTCACTTATTTGGTCAGTTATGGGTCAAAAACTGACCAAATAAATGAAGTGTGAACTCAGCCTTACCAGTCAATGTTAGCGTCAGGTATAATGGACTTAACCGTGCAGTGGCCCAAGATTCTACTAAAGAGTGAAAGAGCGGTCCTCTTTTTACACCGTCTGCTCATTCCACATAAATTGCTAGAGAACCTGTTCTGTTGCACATTGATACAAGCATTGGCTCCATGACAGAGTGGAGAGGGTGTCAACAGTAAGACGGATCCTGTCTTTTGAGCATCTACCTTCACACGGTCAGTATTTGCTCAGTAATTGATCAGTATTGGCAAGGCCAAAAAAAATAAAAAACAGGAGTGTGTCCAAAACAGAGATGACATGAGATGGGAATATTTACATGTCTTCTGTGTTTTGGACCCACCCTTTTTTTGGCTTCCAAATCCTGATGAAAAATACTGACCGTGTGATTCATGCTTAATTTCAGTTTTGTCCATTTGCCTCCGAAATCGGTTTTATTCAGATGGAAAGGACTTATGGCCTCTATCACATGGTTAGTATTTGGTCATTTGTGTGCATCTGTTTTTGATCAGTAAGGCAAAAACAGGAGTGGATCCAAAAGAGAGATGACACGTGATGGAAATATTTCCCTTCTGTGTTTTGGATCCAGTCCTGATTTTGGCTTCCAAATCATGATCAAATCCTGATGCAAAATACTGACCGTGTGATAGAGGCCTTATGGAGGCTCCAAAGACAGGATCCGTTGTGTTTTTCATTTTTTGGTTCTTTTGATGAATCAGAAGAAGAATCAAATAAACAGAGAATTCAACAAGGCCAAACAGGGACACTAGTGGCCCAGTTACAAAATGGTGAGGGTGACAACAGCATGAGGAGTCAACATAGTGGCCTAGTATCAGAGTGGTGAGGGTGGCAGGAGCATAGGGAGTCAACATAGTTGCCTAGTCACAGAGTGGGAAGGGTGGAACTCTATTCTGTCTTTGTAGCTCAAGAAGGGCGTGTTTTGCAGGTTAAGAGTGGCTGAAGTACATGCAGTTTCCTGGCCATTTTCAGTATGCCTTGCAGTTGGGTGGAAGACTTCAGGAACTGTGTTGCAACCAGATTAAAGACGTGCACCATGCAGGACACATGGGTTAGCTCTCCTTGACGCAGTGCAGACACAATTTTCTTCTCGTTGTCTGTGACCATGGTTCCAATTTTCAGTTGGCGAGGAGAGAGCCAGGATTTGATTTTCTCTTGAAGGACGCGGAGCAGTTCTTCCCTGGTGTTACTCAGTTCAAACCAGAATGAGAACAGCGTGATACCGCCGTGCTCTGCATAGGTGGTATGCTGGAGGAGCACTCTGAATTGTGCCTGCAGTGGATGCTGAGGACAAGGTTGAGGATGTGGAGGCAGAGGAGGACATTGGTGCAGGGCTCACAGCTTGAGAATGTGGAGGAGGCAGTGCCATCACCTGGCCAAGTTGCTGGTGTGGCTGGGCAGGAACCACATTTACCCAGAGGTCTGTAATTTACATATATTGTCCATTACCGTATGTTACAGCTCCACATGTCAGTGCTGCTGTGACACCAACAGGCTCAAGGACTGGTCCACCTTCTGTTCAACATACGTGTGCAGGGCTGGTACAGAGAAGTAATGACAGCTTGAGATTCTCCACCTTGGCTTGTCACAAGTCATCAGTTCTATGAAAGGTGCAGAGTCAACCACATGGAAAGGGAGGGATTGTAGTACCAGCAATTTGGCAAGGTGCTCATTCAGCTTCTGCGCCGTTGGATGAGTGCATGCATACTATTTTTACAATCGCCTCGGTGATCGATTTCTGGCGAAACGCATGACAATAAGGGAATGGAGTAGCATCAGGTCCAGTAGACGATAAGAAGGAAACATAGCTCCCTTCTGCTGAGGTGGTGTAGTCCTAATTGCTGGAAAATGGGTGGGGGTGCTGGCCACCGTTCTCCTTCTGTCCACATATCCTACATATGGCCAAGCTGACTGGCTTGATGAAACATTCACACAGTGAGTATGGTATTTTACCCCCACAACTCCATGCTGACTGCCTGCCACTGCCTCATTGCACCACTAGTTGTTTCCAGATAGGTAGGCTCCTGAGCAACTTGCACACTTACACGAGAAAGCACCATACCTGCTTATCTATGAAATCAGGTGGACACCACTATAACGGTTGTGTTACACTGTTTATTCACCCCAATATGACAATCAAGGCCTATGAAATTGGGGGGACACCACACTAACAGTTATATTACACTGTTTATTCACCCAATATGAGAATCCAGAGATCCGGTGCAGCTGGGGAGAAATCCTGGAGCAGGGAGAGAGAGGTTCGGATTTTTGTGGAAGTCAGTCGTAAGTCATTGGCTGAACGGAGATCACGGGTGCTGTGGTAGACAGAGATAAGGGAGGAGATGTAGGGGGTGCAGCACTGTGGAGAGCTTTGTGGGTTAGGACGAGCAGTTTAAATTGGATTCTGTACTGAATGGGCAACCAGTGTTACACTGTTTATTCCCCCCAATATGAGAATCAAGTTCTAATGGAATTGCTGATCTATGAAATCAGGTGGACACCACTCTAATGGTTATATTACACTGTTTATTCACCTAAATATGTGAATCAATGCCTAATGGAATTGCTTATCTATGAAATAGCTTACATAGCTTATTCACCTCAATTTGAGAATAAGGGCATCATACAATTGCTTATCTATTAAACAAGGGGGACACTCAAATAATGGTTTAATTACGCAGCTTATTCACCCTAATTTGAGAATAAAGGCGTAATATAATTTCCTATTAAACAAGGTTGGAACCGTTCAATTAGATAGGTCTGTGCGCTACACAGGGGATTGATGCAAACTGCATCCTATGGATCCCTTCAGCTTACAGAGCCTGCTGTGCTACAGTCTCCCTATGGTCTCTCTATGCCCTGAAAACTCTCCCTACTCTCCCTCCCTCCTTACACTGACACTGCAATGTCCCTTTCCCAGAGTATACTATTTGTAGCTTTTTAGAACACTTTCCCTAGCATATGTCACATCTGTCCCTATGCTCAGTGCACTGTAAAATGGTGGAGACCGGGCAGGATGAGGATTGTTATAGGGCTGTGACATCACAGGGACTGGCTGTCTGCTAATTGGTTGGCTGCACGGCATTATGGGTGTTCTCTCTTTCCTGAGCTTCTTACTTTCACTTTGTAATGTGCAGCAGCCGTTTTACAAAAAATCTGATTAGTTACCACAAAGCGCAAAGAAATTCAGATTCGTGGCAAATCAACTTTTTACTGAAATTTGTTTTAAATTCCATTTTGTTAACTTCAATTTGTTCAACACTAGTTCTGTGCATCATTTTTTTTAAATTCCTTCATTTCTAACACTTATTGGAGGACCAAAATAAAATATACAGTTGAATCTCCCCTGTTGCTTTGTGATTTCTAGTGGAGGGCTGTACTCTGTCACTTCTGGAGACTGTCATGTTTGCATATCTATGTCACTCAGTCACTCTCACAAGGTTCATTACGAACTCTGCTAAATTTCAGTTGACAGACGAACCCAAACTTGTTGGGGTTAACTACGGACAAATGTAGTAAAATGGCGCGTAGCGCCATTTGACTGCAGATGTTGGCAGTAAAAAGCACGAGGGAATAAGAGGAAGGGTGTCCACATGACCCTAAGAGGAACTGGGGGAAGGTGGAGGGCTTTCCCAGCTTGGCTCTCAGGCTGACAGACAGTCTGGGTGATCCAATCAGAGCTGCAGAAAGGCAGGGAGGTGCCCTAGCAGAAAATCATTCTGTGTTAGGCTGTGAATGAGGTTGGGTGGGTTTCACAGTGTTTGCCAAAAAACATTCTTAAGCAGTCAACAGTCACAATCAAGCTTCTATTATACTGTCAGGGAGATTGAAGGGAAAGGATATAATTAGAAAGAAGAATTATGTGTGTAGAATAGGGACAGGCAGGGAAAGCTGTCAGCCAGGGAGTGAGAAGTGAGTAACTGAGGCTGGGTGTGCCTCCTAGGACAACTGCAGCTGCTGCAAACCTGAAAAGGCAGCTAACTGCAATGACTAGGGATGAGCGAACCATTGGATGTTCCGGTTCGACTGGTTCAGCCAAATTTTGTTTCAAAGTTCAGTTCGGGTTCCATACTTGACCCTGAACACCGAACCCCATTGAAATCAATGGGGACCCGAACTTTGGGGCTGAAAAATGGCTGTAAAAAAGTCATAGAAAGGGCTAGAGGGCTGCAAAAGGAACATGGTGAAAACATGGTGGTAAAAGCGGTACAATTGCCCTCCAAACAAATTGGATAAGGAAATGACGGAATGGCGGAGGAGAAAGCCAACACTGTTTTTGTGGAGGGTTATTTTCTTACTTTTTTTAAAATGCATTTATTTTGATTTTGTGTATAACCTATAGCCATTTTTTGGGGTGCGAACGGTATACTTCTCTAATCTGCCAATATAACAAATAATAATCTTGAACTAGGAGGTGGAGGTCCGAGTAAAGGAGGAGGAGGTATATGTGGTGTTGTAGGTGGAAGAGGCGGGGGATGACGCTGACACTGTTTCTGCTTTTTTAAATGTGTCTGTCAAATTTGTGTGTAACTTTTAGCCTTTTTTGTGGTGTGGCCAGTATAATTCTCGATTCTGCCAATATAAGACATAATAATCTTGAGCCAGGAGGTTGAGGTCCGAGTGGAGGAGGAGGCTGACGTGGCTGGCAGGGTGAAAAGGTGTATGTGGCGGTGTATGCGGAAGAGACGGACGAGGCGGACGTGGCGGTGTAGGCGAAAGAGGTGGAGGAGATAGCCAGCAAATTTTTATTTTTCCTACTTTTTTTGCTTTGTGGAGGCCTCAAAACATTGGGAAATAGCAAAGAGAATGCACAGTATAACAATGGAAATAGACGAGGTGGCAAATCATAATGAGGTTGTTATGGGGGACTTCAACTACCCAGATATAGACTGGGAAACTGAAACCTGTACATCTCATAAATGAAACAGGTTCTTAGCAATAATGAAAGACAATTACCTTTCCCAACTGATTCAGGAACCAATTAGAGGGACAGCCATACTGGACTTAGTATTAACCAATAGACCTGACAGAACAACAGATGTGCAGGTTGTGGGACCTGGGAAATAGTGACCATAAAGTAATAATCTTCCAAATGTCATTCAAAAGAGTATTTCTTCAGGGAAGGGGGGGGGGCACAAATGCCAGACTTCAAAAAAGCTAAATTTAGCCAAGTATGAGAGGCCATAAGGCCTCTTTCACACTAGCGGCAGTCCGGATCCGGCAGGTGAAAGGTGCCGTCGGATCCGGACTGCCGCAGGGACATGTGTGCGGCCTCACCCATGTCACACAGTACCATATACAGACATACACACACATACACACAAACACATAGTCCTGCCACTTTACAAATCACTAGTCAGACCACACATGGAGTACTGTGTACAGTTCTGGGCTCCTGTGAACAAGGCAGACATAGCAGAGCTGGAGAGGGTTCAGAGGAGGGCAACTAAAGTAATAACTGGAATGGGTGGACTACAGTACCCAGAAAGATTATCAAAATTAGGGTTATTCACTTTAGAAAAAAGACGACTGAGGGGAGATCTAATAACTATGTATAAATATATCAGGGGTCAGTACAGAGATCTCTCCCATCATCTATTTATCCCGAGGACTGTGACTGTGACGAGGGGACATCCTCTGCGTCTGGAGGAAAGAAGGTTTGTATATAAACATAGAAGAGGATTCTTTACAGTAAGAGCAGTGAGACTGTGGAACTCTCTGCCTGAGGAGGTGGTGATGGTAAGTTCACTAAAAGAGTTCAAGAAGGGCCTGGATGTATTTCTGGAGGGTAATAATATTACAGGTTATAGTTACTAGAGAGGGGTCGTTGATCCAGGGAGTAATTCTGATTGCCTGATTGGAGTCGGGAAGGAATTTTTTCCCCTAAAGTGAGGAAAACTGGCTTCTACCTCACAGGGTTTTTTTTTGCCTTCCTCTGGATCAACTTGTAGGAAAACAGGCTGAACTGGGTGGACAGATGTCTTTTTTCGGCCTTACAAACTATCTTACTATGTTACTATGTTACATACATACTTACATACTCCAGGCAGGCAGGCAGCATGTCTTCACGCCCAGGAGGCGCGCAGCTATGACGATTCCCCACATCGCCCTCTACTGGGCGCTGTAGGGAATCGTCATAGCGGCACGCCTCCTGGACATGAAGACGTGTGGCCTGCCTGCCTGGAGTATGTAACTATGTATGTGTTTGTGCGTATGTGTATATGTATGTATGTCTGTCTGTATGTATGTGGTGACGGATCCGTCCTGAACTCCATTGAAAGTCAATGGAGGGCGGATCCGTTTACCATGTTGGTCACACCAAACAAATCCGTCCCCGCTGACTTGCATTGGGGGTCATTCTGGATCTGTCTTGGTGCGGATGCCTGGACCGGAGAGAAAACCGCAGCATGCTGCAGTTTGTTCTCCGGTCTGAAGACGGAACGGAATGCTTTCCGGAGCATTCCATTGTCTTCAGTTCAGTTTTGTCCCCATTGACAATGAATGGGGACAAAACTGAAGCCTTTTTTTCCGGTATTGAGCCCCTATGATGGAACTCAATACCGGAATTTAAAAACGCTAGTGTGAAAGGAGCCTAAGCCTAACTAACTGGGACAAAGTCCTCAAAAATAAAAATACAGCCACAAAATGGGATATTTTTAAAATCATCCTAAAGAAAAGAAAAAAACAATGTAAGAATGCAAAGAAAGCAATAAATGACAAAAAGAAAGCATTTAAGTACAGCGGTGTCTTAAAAAGTTTAAAATAGACAAATCGCCAGGACCGGATGGCATACACCCCTGTATCCTAAGAGAATTAAGTAATGTTATAGCCAGACCCTTATTTCTGATATTTAAGGACTCTGACAGGCAGTGTTTCACAAGATTGGCACATAGCAAATGTGGTGCTAATATTCAAAAAGGGTCCAAAAAAATAATAATATTCAAAAAAGTCCGGAAACTATAGGCCGGTAAGTTTAACATCTGTCGTGGGTAAACTGGTTGAAGGTTTCCTAAGAGACTATATCATGGAGTACCTCAATGAAAATAAGCAAATAACACTATATCAGCATGGCTTCATGAGGGATCAGTCATGTCAAACTAATTTAATCAGTTTCTATGACTTGACCTCGGCGGACCAAAGGATGTTATATATCTGAACTTCTCCGAAGCATTTGACACTGTACTAAATAAAAGGTTAGTATATAAAATGAGAATGCTTGAACTGGGAGAAAATGTCTGTATGTGGGTAAGTAACTGGTTCAGTGATAGAAAACAGAGGGTGGTTATTAACGGTACACAGTCAGATTGGGTCACAGTCACTAGTGGGGTACCACAGGGGTCAGTATTGGGCCCTATCCTCTTCAATATATTTATTAATGATCTTGTAGAAGGTTTGCACAGTAAAATATAAATTTTTGAACATGACACTAAACTGTGTAAAGTAATCAATGCAGAAGAGGACAGTATGCTGCTACAGTGGCTTGCGAAAGTATTCGGCCCCAGAGAACTTTTCAACCTTTTGCCACATTTCAGGCTTCAAACAAAAAGATATAACATTTTAAATTTTTGGTGAAGAATCAACAACAAGTGGGTCACAATTGTGAAGTGGAATGAAAATTATTGGATCATTTAAACTTTTTTGGTAATAAAAAAACTGAAAAGTGGGGTGTGCAAAATTATTTGGCCCCCTTGCATTAATACTTTGTTTTTCCACCTTTTGCTGCGATTACAGCTGCAAGTCTCTTGGGGTATGTCTCTATTAGTTTTACACATCCAGAGACTGAAATTCTTGCCCATTCTTCCTTGCAAAACAGCTCGAGCTCTTTGAGGTTGGATGGAGATCATTTGTGAACAGCAGTTTTCAGCTCTTTCCACATATTCTCAATTGGACTCAGGTCTGGACTTTGACTTGGCCATTCTAAGACCTGGATACGTTTATTTTTGAACCATTCCATTGTAGATTTTGCTTTATGTTTGGGATCATTGTCTTGTTGGAAGATAAATCTCTGTCCTAGTCTCAGGTCTTTTGCAGACTCCAATAGGTTTTCATCCAGAATGGTCCTGTATTTGGCTCCATCCATCTTCCGATCAATTTTAACTATCTTCCCTGTCCCTGCTGATGAAAAGCAGGCCCAAACCATGATGCTGCCACCACCATGTTTGACAGTGGGGATGGTGTGTTCAGGGTGATGAGCTGTGTTGCTTTTACGCCAAACAAATCGTTTTGGATTGTTTCCAAAAAGTTCGATTTTGGTTTCATCTGACCAGAGCACCTTCTTCCACATGTTTGGTGTGTCTCCCAGGTGCCTTGTGGCAAACTGTAAATGAGTCTTTTTATGGATATCTTTGCAAAATGGCTTTCTTCTTGCCACTCTTCCATAAAGGCTAGATTTGTGAAGTGTTCGACTGATTGTTGTCCTATGGACAGACTCTCCCACCTGTTGATGGGAGCTGTAGATCTCTGCAGTTCATCTAGAGTGATCATGGGCCTCTTGGCTGCATCTCTGATCAGTCTTCTCCTTGTTTGAGATGAAAGTTTAGAGGGATGGCCAGGTCTTGGTAGATTTGCAGTGGTCTGATACTCCTTCCATTTCAATATGATCGCTTGCACAGTGCTCCTTGGGATGTTTAAAGCTTGGGAAATCTTTTGGTATCCAAATCTGGCTTTAAACTTCTCCACAACAGCATCACTGACCTGCCTGGTGTGTTCCTTGGTCTTCATGATGCTCTCTGTGCTTTAAACAGAACCCTGAGACTATCACAGAGCAGGTGCATTTATACGGAGACTTGATTACACACAGGTGGATTCTATTTATCTTCATCAGTCATTTAGGACAACATTGGATCATTCAGAGATCCTCAGTGAACTTCTGGAGTGAGTTTTCTGAACTGAAAGTAAATGGGCCGAATAATTTTGCACGCCCAACTTTTCAGTTTTATTATTACAAAAAAAGTTTAAATGATCCAATAAATGTTGTTCCACTTCAGAATTGTGACCCACTTGTTGTTGATTCTTCACCAGCAATTTTAAATGTTATATCTTTTTGTTTGAAGCCTGAAATGTGGCAAAAGGTTGAAAAGTTCCAGGGGGCCGAATACTTTCGCAAGGCACTGTACAAATGGATCTGGATAGTTTGGAGGCTTAGGCAGAGATACTGACATGGAAAAGGACTTAGGAATTTTAGTGACCAGCAAACTATGCTTTAGATACCAGTGTCAGACAGCTGCTGCCAAGGCCAATAGGATAATGGGTTGCATTAAAAGGGGCATACATAGATGCCTGTGATGAGAACATACTCCTGCCACTTTACAAATCACTAGTCAGACCACACATGGAGTACTGTGTACAGTTCTGGGCTCCTGTGAACAAGACAAACATAGCAGAGCTGGAGAGGGTTCAGAGGAGGCCAACTAAAGTAATAACTGAAATGGGTGGACTACCGCACCCAGAAAGATTATCAAAATTAGGCTTATTCACTTTAGAAAAAGGATGACTAAGGGGAGATTTAATAACTATATATAAATATATCAGGGGTCAATACAGAGATCTCTCCCATCATCTATTTATCCCCAGGACTGTGACGAGGGGACATTCTCTGTACACAAACATAGAAAAGGATTCTTTACTGTAAGAGCAGTGAGACTATGAAACTCTCTGCTTGAGGAGGTGGTGATGGTGAGTTCGCTAAAAGAGTTCAAGAGGGGCCTGGATGTATTTTTGTAGTGTAATAATATTACAGGTTATAGCTACTAGAGATGGGTCGTTGATCCAGTAATTCTGATTGCCTGATTGGAGTCGGGAACAAATTTTTGTCACTAAAGTGGGGGAAATTGGCTTCTACCTCACTTGCAGGATAACAGGTTGAACTGGATGGACAGATGTCTTTTTTTTTCGCCCCTATAAACTACATTATGTTACTATGTTACTATGTAATGGCTGGGTGCGGCTGGTATACTTCTCTACTCAATATAATACAATATATATATATATAATATAAGACATAATAATCTTGAGCCAGTAACATAGTAACATAGTTTATAAGTAGTGAAGTAGGTGAAGGTCTGAGTGGAGGAGGAGGCTGACGTGGCTGACAGGCGGAAGAGGCGGACACAGCAGTGTAGGTGGAAGAGGCAGTGGAGGTAGCCAAAAATATTTCTTTTTTAACTTTTGTTTTTTTTATTTATTTTTTTTTTCCTTTGTGGAGGACCCAAAACATTGGGAAATAGCAAAGAGAATGTACAAAGTGCAGGAGGAGGTGAAAGTGGTGGTGCAGGCGGAAGAGGCGGAGGAAGTAAACAACAACAACGCCTCGTTCATTTTAATGAACATGAGCTTGTTCATGTTGGCTGTGGACAGGCGGATGCACCTGTGCGTGATCACTCCCCCCTCCCTGTAGTGCTAAACACACGTTTGGACATTACACTTGCCGCAGGCCAGCACCTCCAAGGCGTAAAGGGCAAGCTCCAGCCATGTGTCCAATTTGCAGACCCAGAAGTTAAATGGGGCAGACCCATCAGTCAGTACATGCAGATGTGTGCACAAGTACTCTTCCACCATGTTCCTGAAATGCTGCCACCTGCTAAGATGGTCCATATGAGATGGTGATGCTAGACATTGTTGCGTGCTGACAAAGCTTTTCCACATTTTGGCCATGCTAATCCTCCCTGCTGAGGTGCTAGCAGTGCCCCAGCTGCGTTAGAGACTTCCTCCTTTGCCTCGTGCTTCCCCTGAGCCCCTGCTGTCAGGTGGGAACGCCATCAGTAGCGCATCTACCAGTATGCGCTTGTGCTTGCGCATCTTCCGATCAGGCTCCAGTGACAGAAGTAAGGATGGCATGTTGTCCTTGTAGCAGGGATCCAGCAGTGTTCCAACCGAGTAATCAGCACTGGTAAGAATGAAGGCAACTTGGTGGTTGTTGCACAGTCACTGCAGCATGTAGTCGCTCAGAGGCAACGACAAGCTGTCCTTGGTGTGTCCTCTGTATTCCCCAGCCACGCTCCAGTGATGCCCATGAGCTTCTTTGGGCGCCACCCTGCTGTGAATGCTGATCCTCCTCCTCCTCTTCATCATCCTCCAAAACTGTGCCCTGGATGGACAGTTGTGCACCTGGCCGCTGTTGGTTCAGGAACCCACCCTCTAAGCCACCTGTGAATGGCCTGGTAATGGTGATCTCTGTTCCTCCTCCTGTGCCACATCCTCATCCATCATCGCCTGTAGACATTTTTTCAAGGAGACATAGAATTGGGATAATTAATGCTGAGGATGGCGTCATTGGCGCTGGCCATGTTCTCTAGCATGCTGCTGCTCACACAGTCTCTCTAGCATGTGCACGGTGGAGTTCCACTTTGTGGGTACGTCACATATGAGGCGGTGAGCAGGAAGGCAGAAGTTACACTGTAGTGCAGTCAGGTAGCAGCAGGGTGAGAACACTGAAAGGACACTGACGGACAGCACTTTCTGCAGAAGCTCTGACACATCAGGGTAATTTTTCAGGAACCTCTGCACCAGGCAAGGGATGTGTGTCAAACCAGCTAGGCCCAGAGCTGCTACAAGATTTCAGGCTTGAGGTTCAGTGGCACTAACCACTCAGGTCCTCAATCCTCCAAGCAGCCCCCTGCTTCAGTCAGGACTCCAGAGCAGAGAATTTCCCCACTTAGGAGTCCCTGGCTATGTCCATATATGGAGTCAGTGTTATGAGTGTAAAAGGGTTATTCCCAGGCATAGTCCTTATGCTTGGGGACACCCTGTGTATATATCTAATTTAGATTCCGTTTTTGAAATGTTTCTATGGGGATTCAAACTCACAACCATCAAGATTAAAGGCAAGAACCTTATCCACTGGGCTATAGAGTTCAGTGCTAAGTCAGTGTTGAAAAACCTCATAGAAGTTTCTCTTGTATAATACAAGAGAAACTGCTATGAGGTTTTTAATATAAGAGAAACTTTTATGAGGTTTTTCAGCAATGATTTAGCATTGAGCGCTATAGCCCAGTGGTTAAGGTTCTTTAAGATTTTAAAAATAGAGGCTAAATGAAACTTAAATACACATAGTGTCCCCAACAGTGAAAAGTATAGATTTTTTTAAGAAAAAAAATGGAGTAAAACGTAAAATATGATCAAATAACACCTGTATTAACCCACACCAACCTTTTTAACTTGTGCAACCAGTATTTTCTGTTGGGAAAACTGGCAACCCTAACAGCACCCCCGGTCTATAGGCCCGCTCACTGCAGAAAGCTAAGCCTCATCAGGACTCCCTTCGTTTTCTTTTCATCGCGATATTCTGACCCTCATAACGTTTTTATAGTTATGTCTATAGTTATGTGTGCGGGACGATCTGTTGTTTTTCACAATACCATTTTGGGGTGTGTGTGACTTGATTACCTTTCATTCAATTTTCTTGGGAGATAAAGTGTTGAAAAAAACGTGAATCTGCCTTTTTTTTATTTTTCTGTTACGCCATTCACCATATGGACTAATTTTTTTAAATATTTTAATAGTATGGGTGTTTTGGCATGCAGCGATGCCAATAATCCTATTTTTTTTTTGTTTCTTTTTATTTTGAAGAATGGGGATAATTTTAAGTTTTATTTTTTTTTTATATTTTCAAAACTTTTTTTATTTTTTTAACTTCTTGTTAAGTCCCCCAAGTGAATCACAACTTACACTCATCAGATGTAAATTGCTTCATTAGGCTGTATAGAAATCAGCATATCACAGTTCGGTGCTGCCATCTAGTGGCCTGAACTGGAATATACTAACTATGAGCCTGGAAGCCTAGTACAGGCTGTAGCTTATTTATGCAGAGGAATCCCACGCTTCTATTTTTTTTTAACACTCTCAGATGCCATGAGTGAGGGGAACTCATTGTGTGAGGGGGCATGTGGTGTATTCTGGGGCCATGAGGGTGAAGCACTGTCTGAGGAGCTTTATGGGGTGTAAATTTGTGAGGGTGGGCAGGAATTGACAGAATGTAACTGTGTTGTTAGCACATTATTACAAGATTTGGGGTCCCCTTTTGATTTCGCCCAGGGCCACATTTTGTCTAAAACCGGCCCTGTCTAGGACCTCATCATTAGAGATGAGCGAATTTTTCAAAAATTCGGTTGGTTTGCCGAATTTTCCGAAACGATTTTATTCGGTCCGAATAAATTCATGGCGAATAGCGTTAAAAAACGGCTACTTCCGGCCGGCACAGAGCCTGTATAGTGGTGTAGAACACTGTGCCTTGCAGTAACACGCATGGGGAGTCTGCTGTGGTAGTGAAACAATACTGTGAGCCAGTATGACACACAGATAACAGGTGTCGCTCTTAGAATCGCTGTACACTTTACGTATTTGGGCAGTTATGGGGCCAAAACTGACCAAATAACTAAAGTCTGAACTCAGCCTTACAGGTCAATGTTAGTTCCAGCTATAAAGAACCGTGCAGAGGCCCAAGATCCTACTACAGCGCCAAAGAGCGCGCTCCTTTTACACCAATTCACTGATTCCACATAGATTTCTTACAGAACCTGTTCTATTACACGCTTAAACAATCAGAGCCCCCCAGACAGTGTGGAAATGGCAGTGACCACAGCATCAGGAGACCACAGAGTGGCATGACGACAGTGTAGAGGTGGCAGTGACAGGCCCAATGCAAGGACTGCAAATGACAGTAGTGCAGAATTATGAAGTCACACAGTAGCACATCGACAGAGTGGCCCGACAAGAATGAAAACCAGTCAGTAGAATTTGGCAGTCACAGACAGGCCCAATGCAAAGACTACAAATGACAGTAGTGCAGAATTATGAAGTCACACAGTGGCACAACGACAGAGTGGCCCGTCAAGAATGAAAACTTCAGTCAGTAGAATTTCGCAGTCACAGACAGGCCCAATGCAAAGACTGCAAATGACAGTAGTGAAGAATTAGGAGGTCACACAGTGGCACATAGAGTGTGGAAGTGGCAGCAACCACAGAGTGGCCCGACAAGATCAAAGTAATTTCGCAGTCACAGGCCCAGTAAGTAATTTCGCAGTCACAGGCCCAATGAGCAAATATAAGATGTCAGTAAGTATAATTTAGAGGCAACAGAATTGTACGACGACATTATGGAGGCAGTAGTAGTAGCAGCAACAGCAGCATGGGCAGACTACAGAATGGTACGACGACATTATGGAGGCAGTAGTAGTAGCAGCAACAGCAGCATGGGCAGACTACAGAATGGTACAAAGACATTATGGAGGCAGTAGTAGTAGCAGCAACAGCAGCATGGGCAGACTACAGAATGGTACGACGACATTATGGAGGCAGTAGTAGTAGCAGCAGCAACAGCAGCGGCAGCATGGGCAGACTACAGATGGTACGACGACATTTTGGAGGCAGTAGTAGTAGTAGCAACAGCAGCATGGCCAGACTACAGAATGGTACGACGACATTATGGAGGCAGTAGTAGTAGCAGCAACAGCAGCATGGGCAGACTACAGAATGGTACGGCGACATTATGGAGGCAGTAGTAGCGTAGTAGCAGCAGCAGCATGGGCAGACTATAGAATGGTATGACGACATTATGGAGGCAGTAGCAGCATCAGCAGACTATAGAGTGGCACGACAACAGAGTGGGGAGGTGGGTGGCAATAACACTACCCGCTGACGATGGTGGGTGTAAGAAGGAGCACTTGGTATCAGATATGTGGCATCAGGCGGGTGGCAGCATCAGAATATTTGGTGAGGCAGGTAGCCAGAAGAAACAGTCAAAAAACAGCATAAATTATCTAATCTGACGCATCAGGTATTGGTGGTTGGAAATCCTGGCTGATCCACGCCTGATTCATCTTGACAAAAGTCAGTCTCTCCACATTTTGGGTGGACAGGCGAGATCTCCTTGGTGTAACTATGGCCCCCGCCGCACTAAACACCTACTCTGATGCCACACTACTGGCTGGCCAATTGCGGCCACAAATTTAGTTTGGCTGCCTAGTAGTGTTGAGCAAGCACCTCTGTGCTCATATGCTCAGGTGCTCTGGCCGAGCGCTAGGGGGTGTTCAAGTGCTCGGCCGAGCACCCGAGAATAATGTTAGTCAATGGGACTAAACCAGGCACCCCCCGCTCCGAAGAGAGGAGGGTGTCTGGTTAATGGAAAAAGGTCAGAATCGCGACTTCTCCTCTTTTACTCCTTGCGGGAAAGAGACTCGAGCATTGAGCTCGAGTACACTCGTTGTTCAGCCGAACACCGAGCGGACCCGAGCATAGGCATGCTCGGCCGAACAGCGAGTTTGGCCGAGCATGCTCGCTCAACACTACTGCCCAGTAGTCCAGCGGGTCTTCAATGACCAGGGGCAGGGTGCTGTCCAAGTATGCCACCATATTTGTGCAGGGCTGGTACTGCCTGTTTGGCAAAGAAATGACGGCTTGGAACTCTCCACCTCGGCTTGGCACAAGCCATCAGTTCTCTGAAAGGTTCAGAGTCCACCACTTGGAAAGGGAGGGACTGCAGCACCAGCAACTTGGCCAGGAGCACGTTCAGCTTCTGCGCCGTTGGATGTGTACACGCATACTGCTGTCTCTTGGCAATGGCTTCGCTGATCGATTGCTGACGGAATGACTGACGAGGAGTAGGAGGAGGAGCAGGAGTATCAGATGATGGGAAGGACAGACAGCTCCCTTCGGCTGAGGTGGTGGAGCCTTGACTGCCTAAAATCTGTTGGGGGCCACTGGTTGATGCCGTGGCTGCTGCTGCTGCAGGCTGGACCACTGCACTGGAGCCATGGTTCTCCCAGGCCACTTTATGGTGACGCTGCATATGTTGACGCAGGGCTGTGGTGCCAACATTGGCACCCTGGCCACGCTTCACCTTCTGCCACAGAATCTGTAAATAGCTAGGTTGACCTCAACCGGCGGCTTAACGAAAAACTGCCACACCGCCGAGTACGTGAATTTACCTCCAACACTCTTCACTGACTGGCTGCTACCGCCACTGCCTCCTTGAACCGCTGCACCACTACTTTTCGGCCGGGTAGGCTCCTGCGAAGCGGGTGGTCTATCTCGGGCAGGTTTCGCTCCCGACCTCCCACTGCTGCCACCCTGCTGACTCCCGACCACGCTAGCGACCTGCTGGCTCCGTCACTGCCTCGTGGGCAAGCTGCCACCCTCTTCTCCTGATGATGATGAAGGCCCTAATTCACCCGGCTCCCAAGTGCGATTGGCTTCATCATCATCGAGTAGTGTCTGCACGTCGCTGATGTCCTCCTCGACTGTCTGTGGGTCAGGAGCCTGACCGCGCGCTACCCTAGCTGCCACGCCACTCTCCTCATCACTACTTGCCTTCCTAACTGACGAAGCTGTGGATGTCTCCTCCACATCTTGGCTGCCCAGTAGCTGCTGACTGTCCACCAGTAGCTGCTGACCCTCCTCCAGTAGTTTGCTGTAAAGTGGAGCTGAGCCCACAGCATACATTGCTTCTCTGGCTGAGGGAACAGAAAAGGACAGAGGCAGGTTGAGGATAGGTGAGTGCACCAGTCCTGCTCTCGGGTCATGCCAACTAAGTGTTGTGTCTGACGAACCCACCGATTCTTGACTGGGGGTCTCTGAAGTCATTTGGGACGAAGTCGAAGACCGAGTCAACCATTCAAGAACCGCGGGGTTGCTGGTCAAGACCCAACCGCTAGATGACACCGGGAGCTCTGGCCTCTCAATGTGACCCCTGCTGCCACGCCCCCTTACTCTGCTGTGACCTGTGCCTGCGCCAGAAACATTTAGGCCTCTGCCACTCCCCTGTGCAGGGCCTTTGACTTCTCTGCCTGACATTCTGTTTGATCAATCAAATAAATACATAAATAAAAAGAAAATTAAAACACGCTACAAAGGGCGGTAATTGTCCCAATACAGCACCGAGCGAATAATACGTTTTTTTTGACAGCACTAATAGCTGCTAGAACACTTTACTATATAGAACTTTGGCACTGTACGCCTAATAAAACTCTTTTTTTTAGAATAATACACGCTACAACAGGCTGTAATTGTCCCAGTTCAGCACTGAGCAAATAATATGTTTTTTGGGCAACAGTAATAACTGCCAGTAGCTTTTAAAATATAGAACTTTGGCGCTGTAGGCCAAATCAAGCCTTTTTGAGAATAATACACGCTACAACGGGCAGTAATTGTCCCCCTTCAGCACCGAGCAAATAATACGTTTTTTTCCCCACACTAATGGCTGCTAGAACGCTTTACTATATAGAACTTTGGCACTGTACACCTACTTAAACTCTTTTTTTTGAGAATTATACACATTACAATGGGCTGTAATTGTCCCCCTTCAGCACCGAGCGAATAATACGTTTTTTTCAACACTAATAGCTGCTAGAACACTTTACAATATAAAACTTTGGCGCTGTACGACCTACTAAAACTCTTTTGTTTTAGAATAATACACGCTACAGCTGGCTGTAATTGTCCCACTTCAGCACTGAACAAATAATATGTTTTTTGGCCAACAGTAGTAACTGCCAGTAGCTTTTAAAATATAGAACTTTGGCGCTGTAGGCCAAATCAAGCTTTTTTAGAATAATACACGCTACAATGGGCTGTAATTGTCACCCTTCAGCACAGAGCAAATAATATGTTTTTTTCCCCACACTAATAGCTGCTAGAACACTTTACAATATAAGGAAAATACATACAATGCAACGGCACACTGCTAACCAGATAAAGCACAAAATGCCATAGAGATATGAAGTATTCTGGAGCTAATGCTATGCTTGTTTAGTAAATTAGAGATTCTTGGCAAATATAGTTTGTACAAAATTATCTGGGCCCGTCCACCAAGTCGTCAAGTTGATCTCTGTAGAACGGGAACCTAACACTATTTCCTACCTGTTATGTGCCAACCTTGGCTTCCGTATAATCAGGAGGTGTTTGGTTCCACATGCATGCTGGGTCCCTTCTGCCTTTTGCCATTTATGGTGCTTCAAAGGCCTCCACTAATACAGGGATGCAGGTGCCAAACATGCATGCCGAGTCCACTTGGCTTTATAGTTACACTAATTAAAATCAACCTATGGGGCAGACGGGGCTAGTCAGGAGTGCATGACCAAATGGAGTAGCCACACCTCCAGTACAAACTTACAAAGAAAAAAAGGGGGAATTTCAGTCAGCACATCCCAGTGCGCAGTCCACGTTGCTATGGCTAAATGCACAAGGAAAGGTACTGGAGGTGTGGCTA
>ONZH01011865.1:0-20006 GCA_900303285.1 Rhinella marina
CATCAAAAAAGATACCAATAACATTCCACATCTGTCCCGATGCAGGCCACTCCATTATCTGCTCTGTTTGGTGACGACATCACAACGGATGTGGGTCCACTGAACTTACCCCCCACTCAATTCACTGTCCATTCCACCTCCCCCCCTGTCCTGGCTCACATCACTTCCCCTACAGATACAGTTCACTCTGATGCAGGAGCCTTTTCTCTATTGACCATCCATGATGATATCACACATCCAGATATTAGCCATTCCACACACTCCATCCTCACTAGGGGTACCAATCTCCCCTACTAATTCATCCACCCCATCTGACACACCCAAACACCACATGCACTTACCCCACACCTCACGAACTCACCAACATGGGATCATCTACTTCAGTCTCATTCCTCACCTTCCACCAATCATTAATACTAAAACAGTTTACCCTATACTAAAAAGTCCTAATACAGTTGCTATTACAGATTTTTTTCACCCGCTGGCCGCAGACCCATCAAAAGAAAACAAGGAGGGGATGTAGAGGGGGGAAAAGCCAAAAAGACACTGCAAGAAGACAAAACTTAGCTGACAAGTCACCATCTGCCCAACAACTAGGCATATTCAATCTGTCCAACTATAAATTGTCAAGGCAGGAAATCTCTGTTTTATCTAAAGGTCTATCCTTCTGCCCCACGGGCCAGTTTGATGAGTTTACCCTCTTCCTAGACTTAAATAAATACATTAAAAAACTTACCCTGAAAAGACATTTTGAAATAATGAAAAGGAAAGCAATGTCTAAAGAAAATGATAAAGAAAAAGAAGAATCTGACCCTTTAAAAGAGAGCACTACCTTGTCAATTCCCTCTGGTTTAAAACCACCCTCCACTTTTTACCCAACTCATCATAAAGGGAGCCATCTAGATACCTTTTACTCTGTTATTTCAGAGAAATTCAGAGACATTAACAAACTAACCTCCCAAGAACCTGCAAAATCGGGCCCCACCCAGTCTAATCTTAAACCCTTTGAAAGGAAAGCACTTTACAAACTAAAATCCAACCCAAACATTATCATCAAAAGTGCAGATAAGGGAGGAGGAATTGTAATCCAGAATAGAGAAGATTACATTAAGGAGGCCTATCACATCTTGTCGGACAAAAATTACTATATGGAACTCTCTGAAGATCCCTCTAAACAAGATAAAACAGAACTAGCCGACCTTGTCACATCGGCCGGCTTCTTCCTAGATAAAAAAGAAAAGGAGTACATTCTAGTTAAAGACGCAATCTTGGCTACCTTTTACCACCTTCCCAAAATCCATAAGGACCAAAAAAAAACCCCAGGACGGCCTATTATTTCGGGTATGACTTCTCTCACACGAAATCTTTCCCACTACATTGATGTATTTCTGCAGAAACATGTACTGAATCTGAATTCATACCTAAGGGATTCCTCTACCCTGATTTCACATTTACAAGGCATTATATGGAAATCTGATTATATTTGGCTATCCCTCGACGTGTCAGCACTCTACTCCAATATCATGCATGATCTAGGTATTAAGTGCACTACACAATTCCTTAACCTAGACACATCCATGTCCACCCAGCAGAGGAACTTTATCACTAAAGGTATCCAATTCATACTTACCCATAACTCCTTCATGTTTGAAGAAAAAATATTCAAACAGACACGCGGAACTGCAATGGGGACGCGTTTCGCGCCAAGTTTCGCGAATCTGTTTATGGGTGCTTTTGAACAAAATCACATTTATGAATCAGACCTTTGGAAAAGTCACATTGTACTGTATAAAAGATACATAGATGATTTATTTTTTATTTGGGAGGGAGACGAACCCTCCATTGAGAGTTTCATTCAGCACCTTAACACCAATGATTGGGGGATCAAGTTCACTGGTGTTTACAGCAAGTCCAAAATAGATTTCCTGGATCTAGAAATATCGGCCCAGGGAGATAATATCACTACCCGTACCTTCTTCAAAAAGGTGGACAGCAATAGCTATCTTGACTTCAAGAGTACACACTATAGCAAATGGAAGCGCAATATCCCCTTTAGCCAATTCAAGCGAATTAGACGTAACTGTACTTCAGAGATAGACTTCCAACAGCAATGTGATATTATCACCACCAGATTTCAGCAAAAGGGTTACCCAGAAGGGATAGTGAATGGAGCCAGACTCAGAGCATCTGCACTAACACAAAAAGAATGTCTCGTCCCAAAATACACTATCCCCCAAACAACTGGTGCGAAAAAAGAAAACCTGTTTTGTTTTAATTTCATAACCACATATAATCAGAATTTTAAAACTTTGAAAAAAATCCTGAATGATCACTGGTACATACTACAGAGAGACCCAGTTCTCAGTAACATTATTCCAACTACACCACGTCTGACATATAGAAGGGCGAACACACTCAAAAACATCCTTGCACCTAGCAAAATCAAGAGCAAGAAGATCGAAAATAAGAATACCACTACCAATCCCTCTAATGGTAGCAAAAATGCAGACACTCTAGATGTCTCTGTTGCAATATGATAAGTTCCAGCAACTCCTTTCGGAGTAACTATAGTAATGAAACTTTCCAAATCACGGCAAGCCTAGACTGCAATTCCACTCATGTCATCTACATTCTTGAGTGTCCGTGCCACCTACAGTATGTAGGACGCACGATACAAACACTCAGGAACAGATTAAACAAACACCGTTCCAATATTCACAAAAAATATTCAAAACACAGTGTGTCTAGACATGCCACGGAATATCACGAAGCCAACTCCAGTGGTTTTACCATTACCCCCATCGAGCAAATCCCCTCACAAGAACGTCAAAACGTTCAATACATAAGACGTAGGGAAATGTTTTGGATTTTTAAATTGAATAGCCTGAATCCATACGGCTTAAATGAATCTTTCGAAATCAACCTTTAATGCACTGTAATATATAGATACTAATCTCAACCTCCACTGTATTATTGATGTTGGAAATGACTGACGCCCTAAATAGGTGTATACATGCTATTCCTTTTATTTAGTGACCACCTTGGCCTCACCTATCAATCATTCATCTATGCATTTTTATATTCATTTCCATTTTTCCATTCATCATATATTTATTTGAGTTCCTAGTGAGTTCTTATACATGAATTGTTACTAATATCAATATTATTATTATAATGCTAATTTTTTATATGAATTTTTGTCCCATTTTTACTTATTACAATCTGGGTCCATAAGTGTTTTTTAAATATCCCAAATACATATATTTATGTTTTTTTATATATTTATACATATCTTATGACACATTATTTACTATATATTTTTCCATGAATTAATTACTTATTAGCTAGTAGCTTGTCAGACATATGCCTATCTAAATCATCCTAGTTACGCCAATGGCTACATCACGTGTCCCCCCAGCAGTCACATGATCGGAACTGTTCCGATCATGTGACCACATCGGCTATTTTTTTTTTTTTTTTTTTTTTTTTTTCTTTCAGACCTGGGTTCTCCTAGGATCTGGACCTGGCCAAGGTATATCAGGCCAATTAGCCGGTAACATATATCTATGCGTAAAACTATTCGTTTTCTCTGTTTCTCTTGCTATGTATATGCATATGTCAATCACCTTGACTCCGCCCACTGATAGCTCCGCCCACCCATGTGGTTTTTTGGCGGTTTTTTCCCAGGTTTGTATCCCCTATAAATAGCTATGTTTTATATGTGTTATTCATGTATGTCTGTAACCTGAAGAAGGGGCCCTTGATAGCCCTGAAACGCGTTGTATCAACCATTACACTGATCAGACAAATAAAGAAGAAACATCTTTTACTATACTCGAGGCCGTTTACTCTGGATCCATTGCGCCAAACCAGCAGTTTGCATTTTCTCTACCTCACCTCTCTTCGGTGGGACTGGGTGTCCCAACCAGAAGATTCCTATACTGCGGCAGCATTATCCAGCAAGAATCCGGTCCTCTATCATTATACATCACGCAAGTGTTAGTGTTGTGCCTACCTGCACAACCACATAAGGTGAGCCTCTTGCACTTTTGTGTGAACAGATATTTGTTTTTACGTACTTCACGATTGTGCGCTTTCTTGTGTTTTTCTGCTCCTTTCTTTTTTGAGTAAGGTTCGAAGACACCACCCATCTGTATTTATTTGCGCATACTGCATACATTTTTATTTTTGGGATAGGTGTTAAAAATAATATTACTTGCGAATCTATATTGCCCAACATTGGATACGGTAGCAAGTAGAAGACCAAACACATGCTGCTCACAGGGTTCAGCAAATTCCTGGTCCACCCGCAAATTCCTTGTCCACAATGTCAAGGAGGTCGAGGTTCTGTTGATGAGCAACAAGTCCTTCTGTACTGAAATCGCCGACAAAGTCTCCATCTAAGAACCTACAGACCATTGTGGAGAGAGCGGCACAGCTCGCCATCAAAGTGACGAACCCCTAAGCCAGACTGCGCAGAGAAGATAACGAATAAATATCTCTGTGGTTATTTTTGCTAAATAAAAGTTAAACAAACTGCCCAAAAAATTCATCTGTTCCTGTTCCTGATCCACCCAAGTTGAATATGTCCCATCCTGAGAAATTCCCCCCCAAGGAGTCCCCACTGTAACTTGCTTCCCATACAACTACCTCACTCCCCGACACCTGTGTCTCGCTATTGTCCACCACCTCTTCAGACAACACTGGTAAATCCCCACTGTCAGCACACGGAAACAGCAAAAGTTCTTGCGAATTAGGGCAGAGAATGTTCTGGGCTAGCACATCAGGGAAGGGGTGACTATGGGGTTCCAGGGAGTACGTGACCACATGCAATATCCATTTAAAAGTCATGCCACACTTGATGTAGCTCATAATTGACAATTGTACCGGTTGATGCTAAAATTTTTAATTGGGGTCCTGCGTCGTCATTCTAAACTACATTCCGGCTGTTATCACCACCACACACGCTAGCCCAGGGGGCACTCCTCTGGCTCTTCCAGCGAAACCTCCTTCCCCCCAGCCTGCCACCCCACCTACAGGCCCTCTCTCCAAACAATTTACTTCTTTTTCCTATCTTTCTCTCTCTCTCTACAAACTATTTTTCCGGATAGCTGCCATATACGGTATTAAACTGAGTAGTATACATAGAAGACATACCACACTTGATCAATCTCATAATTTACGACTGTACCGGTTTGATGCTAAATTTTTAAGTTGGGGTCCTGCGTCGTCATTCTAACTACACCCGGCTGTTGTCACCACCACACACGCTAGCCCAGGGGGCACTCCTCTGGCTCTTCCAGCCGAAACCTCCTTCCCCCCAGCCTGTCCCCCCACCTACAGGCCCCTCTCTACAAACAATTTACCCGGATAGGGGACGTCTTAGATATTGTACAGATTTTTGTTTGGTTCTTCTTTTCTTTACCTCCTGACCTGTGATAGGCAGAGCATGGACACTTCCCCTTGAGCTGCAGTAGGAAAGACACTCCCCTGGCCAGAAGCAAGCTCTTTTTCCATTTTCCCGTGGTCGAAAAATCCATAAAATATAAGGTCCCAAGATAGGGGACGTATATGGTATAAACTGAGAAGAATCGATACCTGGCACCGGTTGATGCAACAGTTTTTCAAAATCCATTCCGGCTGTTGTCACCACCACACACGCTAGCCCAGGGGGCACTCCCCTGGCTCTTCCAGCGAAACCTCCTTTCCCCCCACCTACAGGCCCTCTCTCCAAACAATTTACCCGGGTAGGGGGACGTATTAGATATTGTACTGATTTATTTTTTAGATGCTTGGGAAGCAGCTATGCTCACCACTATACATCCAACAGCCACAGCAACTGATAAGAACAGATACTAAACTTGATTTTAGCTGCAGTGCCAGCATGAGCAGTGGTGTCACCTGCAGGCGGTGATGGACCTTCGTTGCACCTAGTTGGGTGCTTCCCTAACATGTGATGGGTATGTGGCTCGCCTTTATTGGACTGGGTGAGCACAATTGCCATGAGCGTAACCACCAGGCTGTTGCCTGAGAATTTGGGGTAATGGTGGGATTAGGCAGCCTCAGAGGCATCCATGCATGCTGCCCCTGCTGTTTCCTGTCCATTTCCGTGGTGTTTCCATCATTTTATGAGGTTTCCAGGTTTTCACCCAGCCTTCCCTAGGCAGAGCCTTGGTCCCCTGCAAAAAATGCTCGAGTCTCCCATTGACTTCAATGGGGTTCGTTACTCGAAACGAGCACCCGAGCATCGGGAAAAGTTCGACTCGAATAACAAGCACCCGAGCATTTTAGTGCTCGCTCATCTCTAATCTCTACTAATTCCCTTTTAAAATGGCAGAGTGACCACCCACGCCCCCTAAAGCAGGGAATTCCAACTGGACAGTACTTGTGGATAAGGAGGAATTGTTCCTCTTCCCCAAATTTTAAAAAACAGGCAAGGGAGCTCAGACAGAGGTTCCTTGAAAGAGGAATGCTGTCCTGAGGGGGGCTTATCAAAGAGCACTAAATGTTGATTGCAATGAATTTCTGTATCCTAAGCGTCAACTGAACACAGATGCCACTATTCGTCTGATTGCCACATTTGATGAGGCAGCTACTGAAGTATGTCAGGCCTTACAGAAGCATTGGGGAATTTTGAAACTTGATCCTGATGTTGGCAATGCTATTTCTGACACTCTGCAGATTACTTTCTGCAGGGGACGCAGTCTGCGTGATCGCCTGGTACACAGCCACTAAGTGAAGAACCTGAAATGTCTGGTTGGTGGCCACAGAAAATTGTGGACTGCTATTAAGTGAGGTCGTACCTTTGAGATTAAGAACACTGGCAAGATCTACTCTATTAGGGACTTTATAAATTGTTGCTCGAAGGGTGCGTTCTATAAGGTGACGCGTGGTTGCGGCCTAGAGTATGTGGGTAAAACCACTAGGGAGTTACGTAGACGGGTGGGCGAACACCTAAGCGACATTAGGCATAAAAAAAGACACCCCGCTGGCTCAGCATATTGAGGTACAACATGGTGGCGATTTTTCTTCACTTCGCTTCATGGGCATTGAGTTGGTTCCAATTTCAATCAGGAGGGGAGACTGGAATAGGAAAGTCCTCCAACGAGAAAGTTGGTGGATATTTGATCTCAGAACCAGTCATCCCCAAGGTTTGAATGAACAACTTTTGTTTGGTTGTTTAATTTGAGTCCCCTTTTTATGGTTAGAAGGGACAGTATTCCCACCAAGGGTAACATTTATGAGAGTTTTCCACTCCTCCCCTCTTTCTCCTATTTAAGTTCAGCAGTTTAGGCTCATAATGAGCCAGCTTCAGATCATGTAATACACCATAACCTGATATGAGTTGTTGTCATATTTTATTACTGATTAGGTTTATGATCTCTCTTTCTTTTTTCATGTTATGCACTATTGGACACTTTAATATACAAATATTTGTAGGACAATACTATTAGAAAGTCTGTCGTTTAGTACCTCTGTTTCGGTATAGCGTTCGTATGTCGACGACGTGACGGGCGCATGCGCACTGTAGTATCCACGGGCGCACTCCCTCTGCATTGACATCATCCTGGAGGGGCGGAATATTCTGTTGCAGGAGGGGTATTTGAACCTTTGCGGCCATGCCGGCGGGGGGGATGCCATATGCCTCACCTGTTTGGGCCACTGTACACTGCGCACCAGGGCAGACAGTGAGCCCTATTTGCGGTCCAGATGGAATATCAGCGCTGGCCCTTTTTTCACCACTGTATCGGTCCCCTGATGAATTGGTGATGTATACCAAAGAAACGCATTGGGATATTCTGTATGTTATTTTTTCCTAGCATATAGGGACCCCACTCTCTCTCCTTCCCTGACGAATTGCTGGGCAGTCAACCCTTGCTCGAGGGAGAGTTAGAGACACTCTAGCTAGGATGCCGCTTATAGTTATGGGGTGTCTCGTTTGACCCCTCCATTATATTTAGAGGTAGCTTAGAATATATAGGGCTACTGAGTGGCAGAGACCCAGCACCCCTAGACTAGGGTCTGTCTTAAAGAAAACTATACATCTAAGTGGTAAGGCCTAGTAAAAGTTATATTTTTAATGTCAACCCTCTATTTATCTATTCTGTACCACAAAAAAGGTAGGTCACTCCTACCCAATTAACTGGCTGAATAACTACTATATATTCCTGCGACAGTGGCAAATACAGTGTTTTAATCTAATATATAAAGCTCAGTGTATGTGTGTATGTCCGCTAAAGGAATCCACACCGTCGCAGCTACAATCAAGAAATTTGGCACACAGGTACATCAGGTGTCCGGGAAGGTTTTAGACTGGGTCTCAGTCCTCCATGACGTACCGTTCTTGAGATATTCACAAAAAATGCATTAGGTAATAGAATCCTGGTCACATGGCCCTTATCAGCCAATAGAAGCTCGCAGGCAGTTAGTCTCCACACACTGTTTCATACTAGGTTTCCATAATAACCCAGCCATATACCCTTCACTGCTGTAGGTCTGCTTTAAAGGGGCAGGGGGCTGTGGTTGACATTGTATAAGGGATATTCCAGTTACCATAAATATAACTTATGTTTTAGACTAACTCATCATCAATCATTACCTAATATAATGTAAATTTCACATATTTACCGCTCAGTAGTAATAAAAGATGTTTTCTTCCACTGCTACCCACTGTGTTTCCTCATAAATTACAATGGCATCGCCCTGTAATTCAGACCACCCTCAAAAGAAGGACTTAAAAGCCCCACCCCCAGGTCCCATTAAGCCACGCCCCTGACTTGGTCAGGCCACGCCCCCTTCCACTCCACAGCCGACGGGGATTGAAAAAATGAAGGTAAAAATCAACTTCTGTCAGCTGTAGGGGTGAGAGGGAGGGTGACTTTCTTCCTGCAGTTCATGCTCAGACTGCACAGTGTGGCTGTCTGAGATTGAGCTGTTCAAAAGGATATCCAAAAATATCCCTGTGTCCGTCCAGGCCCTGCGCCATACGGAGGACAGGGAGTCTGAAAGCCAGACTGTCCAGCCTAAAACTGGACCTCTGGCCACCCTAGGGGCAGGCTGATGTTAGAGTGGCCAGAATTCCGATTTTTGGCTGGACAGTCCGGTTTTCTGGCTCTCTGTCCTCCATCTGGCACAGTGCCTGGACAGACGCAGGGATTTCCACCCTTTCAGTAGCTCACGCTCAGACAGCTTCTCCTCTGTGTATTCACTCAGTCAGGCGGCGTGAATTCATGTTTAGGGGTGTGGCTTCATGGGTATCGGGGTGTGGCTTCACGTTTGGAGGCATGGCCGGTGATGTCCGGCTTTCTGGGCTGAAGATAGTGGCCACTAGAGATGAGCGAGCACTAAAATGCTCGGGTGCTCGTTATTCGAGTCGAACTTTTCCCGATGCTCGGGTGCTCGTTTCGAATAACGAACCCCATTGAAGTCAATGGGAGACTCGAGCATTTTTGCGGGGGACCAAGGCTCTGCCTAGGGAAGGCTGGGTGAAAACCTGGAAACCTCAGAAAATGATGGAAACACCACGGAAATGGACAGGAAACAGCAGGGGCAGCATGCATGGATGCCTCTGAGGCTGCCTAATCCCACCATTACCCCAAATTCTCAGGCAACAGCCTGGTGGTTACCCTCATGGCAATTGTGCTCACCCAGACCAAGAAAGGTGAGGCAAATACCCATCACATGTTAGGGAAGCACCCAACTAGGTGCAACGAAGGTCCATCACTGCCTGCAGGTGACACCACTACTCATGCTGGCACTGCAGCTGAAATCAAGTTTAGTATCTGTTCTTATCAGTTGCTGTGCCTGCTGGTGGTATAGTGGTGAGCATAGCTACTTCCCAAGCAGTTGATCCGGGTTCGGATTCCCGTCTATTGCAGGAGGCAATTCAAAATCAGTACAATATCTAATACGTCCCCCTACCCGGGAAAATTGTTTGGAGAGAGGGCATGTAGGTGAGGGGGAAGGAGGTTTCGCTGGAAGAGCCAGGGGAGTGCCCCCTGGGCTAGCGTGTGTGGTGGTGACAACAGCCGGATGGATTTGGGAAAACTGTTGCTTTAACCCGTATGGTATCGATTCTTCTCAGTTTAATACCGTATACGTCCCCTATCTTGGGACCCTATATTTAACGGATTTTTCGAACACGGAAAATGGAAAAAGAGCTTGCTCTGGCCAGGGGAGTGTCTTTCCCACTGTAGCTAAGGAGACGTGTTCATGCTCTGCCTATCACAGGTCAGGAGGCAATTAAAAGAAGAAAAACAAAAAACATCAGGACAATATCTAATACGTCCCCTATCCGGGTAAATAGTATGGAGAGAGGGCCTGTAGGTGGGTGGAAGGAGGTTTCGCTGGAAGAGCCAGAGGAGTGCCCCCTGGGCTAGCGTGTGTGGTGGTGACAACAGCCGGATGTATTTAGAATGACGATGCAGGACCCCAACTTAAAAATTTAGCATCAACCGGTACAGTCGTAAATTATGAGATTGATCAACCGTGGTATGTATACTACTCGGTTTAAAACCGTATATGGCAGCTATCCGGAAAAATGGTTTGGAGAGAGAAAGATAGGACAAAGACGTAAATTGTTTGGAGAGAGGGCCTGTAGGTGGGGGCGGGGGTAAGGCTAGGGGGAAGGAGGTTTCGCTGGAAGAGCCAGAGGAGTGCCCCCTGGGATAGCGTGTGTGGTGGTGACAACAGCCGGATGGAGTTAGAATGACGACACAGGACCCCAACTTAAAAATTTAGCATCAACCGGTACAGTCGTAAATGATGAGATTGATCAAGTGTGGCATGACTTTTTAGATGGAGATTGCATGTGGTCACGTACTCCCTGGAACCCCATAGTCACCCCTTCTCTGATGTGCTAGCCCAGAACATTCTCTGCCCCAATTCGCAAGACCCTTTGCTGTTTCCGTGTGCTGACAGTGTGGATTTACCAGTGTTGTCTGAGGAGGTGGTGGACAATGGCGAGACACAGGTGTCGGGGGGTGAGGTAGTTGTATGGGAAGCAAGTTACAGTGGGGACTCCTTGGGGGGACTTTCTCATGATGGGACAGATTCAACTTGGGTGGATCAGGCACATTAACAGATTAATTTTTTGGGGATTTTATTTAACTTTTATTTAGCAAAAATAACCACAGAGATATTTATTCGTTATCTTCTCTGCGCAGTCTGGCGTTGGGGTTCCTCACTTTGATGGCGAGCTGTGCTGCTCTCTCCACAATGGTCTGTGTGTTCTTAGATGGAGACTTTGTCGGCGATTTCAGTACAGAAGGACTTGTTGCTCATCCACAGAATCTTGTCCTCCTTGACATTGTGGACAAGGAATTTGCGGGTGGACCAGGAATTTGCTGAACCCTGTGAGCAGCATGTGTTTGGTCTTCTACTTGCTACCGTATCCAATGTTGGGCAATATAGATTCGCAAGTAATATTATTTTTCACACCTATCCCAAAAATAAAAATGTATGCAGTATGCGCAAATAAAACTTGGAACTGGAATTGGAGAGAGGGCCTGTAGGTGGACCTCCTGAAAAATTGTTTGAATAGAGGGCCTGTAGGGGGCCCTCCCGAAAAATTGTTTGAAGAGAGGGCCTGTAGGTGGACCTCTGGAAAAATTGTTTGAATAGAGGGCCTGTAGGTGGACCTCTGGAAAAATTGTTTGAATAGAGGGCCTGTAGGGGGCCCTCCTGAAAAATTGTTTGAAGAGAGGGCCTGTAGGTGGACCTCTGGAAAAATTGTTTGAATAGAGGGCCTGTAGGTGGACCTCTGGAAAAATTGTTTGAATAGAGGGCCTGTAGGGGGCCCTCCTGAAAAATTGTTTGAAGAGAGGGCCTGTAGGGGGCCCTCCTGAAAAATTGTGCTAAAAGAGTGCCAGTTGGACCTCTAAAAAATGGCGTTTTTTGGGTCAGCGTTAGGCAAAGACGATATGGAGGAGGAGTAGAGAAGAGGAGTAGAGAAGAGGAATCGGATACATAAGTTATTTAAATCTTTAGCTGCTTTCCCCCGGAGGAGATTTGAATTCCAGTGAAATCCAGGCTTTGTTCATTTTAACCCTTTCGCGCCCGGAGCTTTTTTCGGTTATGCATTTTCGTTTTGCGCTCCCTGCCTTCAAACAGCCATAACTCTTTTATTTGTCTGTTCACATAGCTGTATAAGGGCTTATTTTTTGCAGAACAAGTTGTACTTTCCAACGCCACCATTTAATATTGCATATGGTGTAGTGGGAAGCGGGAAAAAAATTCCAAACCGGGTTAAATTGCAAAAAAAACGCTATTCTGCTACAGTTCTACGGGTTTCTTATTTACAGCGTTCGATGTGCATTAAAACTGATCCATTACTTTCATTCTACAAGTCAGTACGAATCCGGCAATACCTAATATGTATAGTTTTTCCTGCGTTTTCATAGTGATAAAATAATTAGAAAGTTGCCCTTTTTTTTTTTTTTTTTCCTTGTCAAATCTTGACCCCTATAACTTTTTGGTATTTATGTGTACAGAGCTGTATGGGGGCTCATTTTTTGCGGGACGATCTGAATTTTTTATTGATACCATTCTGGGGTGTGTATGACTTTTTGATCACTTTTTATTTAATTTTTTTTAGAAAAAAAAAGCGACAAAAAACGGCAAATCGCCATTTGGACGCTTTTTTCCGCCACACAATTCGCCGTATTGGAATTGTTTTTTTATATTTTAAAAGTTCGGGCGTTTTCGGTCTCGGTGATACCCATGATGTCTATATTTATTGTTATTTAGGTATTTATTTTTTACTTATACGGAAAGGGGGGTGATTTGAACTTTTACATCTTTTTTTATTTTTTATATATTTTTTAACATTTTTTTAAATTTTTTTTTTACTATTGGAAAGCTCAAATATGGGCTTATATATTGTGGCTTTTTTTTTTCTTTATGAGCAATTATGGATTTTATAGACTCAGAAATCCATGAATTGCTCATTTCTTATCCTGGCCTGCCATCTAGTGGCCAGAATAAGAATTGCACTTTGAAAACTGTAATCCTCACCAGCGAGGATTACAGTTTTCATATGGTGTACAGACACCCCGATTGGCCACACGGGGTGTCTGTACACCACCCGGAAGCGAATGCTTCCGGGTTGAGACGCAACTAGATGCCGTGATCACGTGTGATCACGGCATCTAATCTCCGAGGAAGACGCCGCCGATGGCGGTAAGTAGCGGCAAGTCTCTGCTGTTAGAAACAGCAGAGACTTGCCGGCCATGACGCCCGCCGCACTGGGCGCGAAGGGGTTAATAAGCGTCAGCCTGTCAGCGCTGTCAGTTGACAGGTGTGTACGCTTATCGGTGATGACGCCACCAGCTGCACTGAATACCCGCTCTGACAGCACGCTAGCGGCAGGGCAGGCCAGCACCTCCAAGGCGTACAGCGCCAGTTCAGGCCACGTGTCCAGCTTTGAAACCCAGTAGTTGTATGGAGCAGAGTGATCGCTATGGACGTTGGTATGGTCAGCTAGGTACTCCCTCACCATCTTTCTGTACAGCTCCCCCCTACTCTGCCTAGACTGGGGACAGGTGACAGTGTCTTGCTGGGGTGACATAAAACTGGCAAAGGCCTTGGAGAGCGTTCCCCTGCCAGTGCTGGACAAGCTGCCTGCTCGCCTCCTCTCCCCCGCTACTTGCCCCACAGAACCATGCCCTCTGCCGCTAGCGGCGTCAGATGGGAAGAATTGTTTCAGCTTGTGCACCAGGGCCTATTCACTCTCATACTCCTTTCCTCTGCAGGGATGAGAGTGGAAGGGTTCTGCTTGTACCGTGGGTCCAGGAGAGTGAACACCCAGTAATCGGTGTTGGAAAAAATTCTTCTAACGCGAGGGTCACGGGATAGGCAGCCTAACATGAAGTCTGCCATGTGCGCCAGAGTCCCAACACGCAAGAATTCCCTCTCCTCACTGACCTGACTCTCCATTTCCTCCTCCTCCTCCTCCAAGTCCTCCTCTTCAGCCCATACACGCTCAAGAGTTAAGGACTGAGCACTGGTACCCTCTACTGTCTCGCCGACATTCTCCTCCTCTTCCTCCTCATCCTCATCCCCCTCCTCCGATAGGCGCTGAGAAACAGACCGGAGGGTGCTCTGGCTATCAAGCGACGTATCTTCCTCCACCGTCTCTTGTGACAAGCGCAAAGCATCCGACTTGATGCTGAGCAGTGAGTTTTTCAACAGGCAAAGCAGCGGGATGGTGAGGCTGATAATGGCGGCATCGCCGCTGACCATCTGTGTTGACTCCTCAAAGTTGCTCAACACCTGGCAGATATCAGACATCCACGTCCACTCCTCATTGTAGACTTGAGGAATCTGAGAGACCTGACTACCAGTTCTGGTGGAAGATGACATCTGGCAGTCTACAATCGCTCTGCGCTGCTGGTAAACTCTGGATAACATGTTTAATGTGGAATTCCATCTCGTGGGCACGTCGCACAACAGTCGGTGAGCGGGCAGTTGTAGGCGGCGCTGCGCTGCCCTGAGAGTGGCAGCATCTGTGCTCGACTTGCGGAAATGCGCAAATGCGCACAGATGCAGCGCACCTTGGTGAGCAAATCAGACAGATTGGGGTATGTCTTGAGGAACCGCTGAACTATTAGATTGAAAACGTGGGCCAGGCATGGCACATGTGTCAGTCTGCCGAGTTGCAGAGCCGCCACCAGGTTACGCCCGTTGTCACACACAACCATGCCTGGCTTGAGGTTCAGCGGTGCCAGCCACACATCGGTCTGCGCCGTGATGCCCTGTAACAGCTCTTGGGCGGTGTGCCTTTTGTCACCTAAGCTCAGCAGTTTGAGCACCACCTGCTGGCGCTTAGCCACGGCACTGCTGCTGCGCCTAGAGCTACCGACTGAAGGCGCCGTGCCCACGGATGGTAATTCGGTGGAGGAGGGGTCGGAGGAGGAGGAGGAGGCATAGTACGTCTGAGAGACCGTGACCGAGGTAGGCCCCGCAATCCTCGGTGTGGGCAGTACATGAGCGGCCCCAGGGTCAGTCTCGGTCCCAGCCTCCACCAAGTTAACCCAGTGTGCCGTCAGTGAGATATAGTGTCCCTGCCCGGCAGCACTTGTCCACGTGTCCGTGGTTAGGTGGACCTTCTCAGAAACAGCGTTGGTCAGGGCACGGATGATGTTCTCTGACACGTGCTGGTGTAGGGCTGGGACGGCACATCGGGAAAAATAGTGGCGTCTGGGGACGGAATACCGAGGGGCAGCCACCGCCGTGAGATTTCAAAAGGCCTCAGTCTCTATGAGCCTATAGGGCAGCATCTCCAGGCTCAGCAATTTGGAGATGTGGACGTTGAGGGCTTGGGCATGTGGGTGGGTGGAACTGTATTTCCTCTTGCGCTCCAGCGTCTGCTGTAAAGACAGCTGAACGCTGCGCTGGGACACGTTGGTGGACACTGTGGAGGATCGTGGAGGCGAAGGTGTGGTTTTCCGGCGGGAAGCGCTCGTGCCGGGGTCCTGGACAGGGGGTTGACTAGCAGAGGCAGCGAGTGACGCGGGGGGTTGACTAGCAGAGGAAGCGAGTAACACAGGGGAAGGAGCAGTGGTGTGACCCGCAGGAGGTGGTGAACGGCCTTGGTTCCATTGAGTGGGGTGTTTAGCACTCATATGCCTGCGCATGCTGGTGGTGGTTAGGCTATTAGTGGTGGCACCCCTGCTGATCCTGGTGTGGCACAGGTTGCACACCACAGTCCGTCGGTCATCCTCACTTTCTTTAAAGAACCTTCAGACTTGCGAACATCTAGGCCTCGCCACGGGAGCTTCACTACGTGAAACAGTTGCTGATGATGCACCAGCTCTGGCCCTGCTTCTCCCTCTGGCCACACCACTGCCTCTTACAACCTGTTCTGGTGCAGCACTCGCCTCCGCCTCAGAAGCACTGTCTTCACTCGGCATATCAACCCAGCTTGGGTCAGTCACCTCGTCATCCTCCGATTCCTCAGTCTGCTCCCTCCTCGGAATTCCTCCCCTAACAACAACTTCACCACTGTCTGACAACCGTGTCTCCTCATCGTCCGACACCTCTTTACAAACTTCTTCCACTAACTCAACATTGTCATCATCATCATCATCACCCACAGACTGCGACAGTTGGAAAACTTGGGCATCGGGAACGAGGTCAGCAGCAACCTGAGAAGTGGTTTGTGACTCTGGGAAGGGTCCAGAAAACAGTTCCTGAGAGTATGCCGGATCGCATTCCAAATTTTCCTGGGAGGGGGCAGACTGGGGGGAAGGAGGTTGAGGTGGAGGAGCCAGAGGAGTGCTCCCTTGGGTAACGTGGGTGGACTGCGTGGAAGACTGACTGGTGGACAAATTACTTGAAGCATTGTCCGCAATCCACGAGATCAGCTGTTCGCACTGTTGTGGTTTCAACAGTCCTCTACCACGTGTCCCTGTAAGTTGAGACATGAAGCTAGGGAGTGTAGCTCTGCGGAATTCCCCTGCTCCCTCATCAGCAGGTACTGTCTCACCCTGCCCAGGACCACGGCCTCTGCCCCCTGCAGTAATTGAATGCCCACGCCCACGCCCTCGACCCTTAGCCCTGGGGTTCAACATTTTTTGTATATAGGTGTATGATAAAAAAAAAAAAAAATTACACGGGCCTGGTGTACTGAAACCCACAAACTTGTTAAGTCCGGTAGAATTAAGTGACCTACAGAAAGTGTCACCTGGACAGATTATACGGATTGGAGCGAGTGTGCTGAACTGTGACACACAGAAAGGTTACACGCAGCTGAGTAAAATGGATTTGTATCACTGAGCTAAAACAACTGACAAACTTATTTTTTTATAAATTTTGTTTTTTTGGGAACGTGACGTGCAGGAACTATGGTAGAACTGACACCCTGTTAACGGTGGCTATTTAGTCTGCGACCCAGACAAATGTCGCAAAGAGAATTTTCTGGATCAAGCTGTAGATGATATTGGTAGCAAATGACTTGGTTGTATTGTGTGACGTACAGAAAGTGTCACCTGGACAGTATATATGGATGGGAGCTAGTGTGCTGAACTGTGACACACAGAAAAGTTACACGCAGCTGAGTAAAATGGATTTGTATCACTGAGCTAAAACAACTGAAAAAATAATTTTTTTTTATATTTTGTTTTTTTGGGAACGTGACGTGCAGGAACTATGGTAGAACTGACTGACACCCTGTTAACGGTGGCTATTTAGTCTGCGACCCAGACAAATGTCGCACAGAGAGTTTTCTGGATCAAGCTGTAGATGATATTGGTAGCAAATGACTTGGTTGTATTGTGTGACGTACAGAAAGTGTCACCTGGACAGTATATACGGATGGGAGCTAGTGTGCTGAACTGTGACACACAGAAAGGTTACACGCAGCTGAGTAAAATGGATTTGTATCACTGAGCTAAAACAACTGAAAAAATAATTTTTTTTATATTGTTTTTTATATTTTTATAAATTTGTTTTTTTGGGAACGTGACGTGCAGGAACTATGGTAGAACTGACTGACACCCTGTTAACGGTGGCTATTTAGTCTGCGACCCAGACAAATGTCGCACAGAGAGTTTTCTGGATCAAGCTGTAGATGATATTGGTAGCAAATGACTTGGTTGTATTCTGTGACGTACAGAAAGTGTCACCTGGACAGTATATACGGATGGGAGCTAGTGTGCTGAACTGTGACACACAGAAAGGTTACACGCAGCTGAGTAAAATGGATTTGTATCACTGAGCTAAAACAACTGAAAAAATATTTTTTTTTTATATTTTGTTTTTTTGGGAACGTGACGTGCAGGAACTATGGTAGAACTGACTGACACCCTGTTAACGGTGGCTATTTAGTCTGCGACCCAGACAAATGTCGCACAGAGAGTTTTCTGGATCAAGCTGTAGATGATATTGGTAGCAAATGACTTGGTTGTATTCTGTGACGTACAGAAAGTGTCACCTGGACAGTATATACGGATGGGAGCTAGTGTGCTGAACTGTGACACACAGAAAGGTTACACGCAGCTGAGTAAAATGGATTTGTATCACTGAGCTAAAACAACTGAAAAAATATTTTTTTTTATATTTTGTTTTTTTGGGAACGTGACGTGCAGGAACTATGGTAGAACTGACTGACACCCTGTTAACGGTGGCTATTTAGTCTGCGACCCAGACAAATGTCGCACAGAGAGTTTTCTGGATCAAGCTGTAGATGATATTGGTAGCAAATGACTTGGTTGTATTGTGTGACATACAGAAAGTGTCACCTGGACAGTATATACGGATGGGAGCTAGTGTGCTGAACTGTGACACACAGAAAGGTTACACGCAGCTGAGTAAAATGGATTTGTATCACTGAGCTAAAACAACTGAAAAAAATATTTTTTTTTATATTTTGTTTTTTTGGGAACGTGACGTGCAGGAACTATGGTAGAACTGACTGACACCCTGTTAACGGTGGCTATTTAGTCTGCGACCCAGACAAATGTCGCACAGAGAGTTTTCTGGATCAAGCTGTAGATGATATTGGTAGCAAATGACTTGGTTGTATTCTGTGACGTACAGAAAGTGTCACCTGGACAGTATATACGGATGGGAGCTAGTGTGCTGAACTGTGACACACAGAAAGGTTACACGCAGCTGAGTAAAATGATTTGTATCACTGAGCTAAAACAACTGAAAAAATATTTTTTTTAATTTTTTTTTTATATTTTTTATAAAATTTGTTTTTTTGGGAACGTGACGTGCAGGAACTATGGTAGAACTGACTGACACCCTGTTAACGGTGGCTATTTAGTCTGCGACCCAGAATATATGTCGCACAGAGAGTTTTCTGGATCAAGCTGTAAATGATATTGGTAGCAAATGACTTGGTTGTATTGTGTGACGTACAGAAAGTGTCACCTGGACAGTATATACGGATGGGAGCTAGTGTGCTGAACTGTGACACACAGAAAGGTTACACGCAGCTGAGTAAAATGGATTTGTATCACTGAGCTAAAACAACTGAAAAAATAATTTTTTTTTAATATTTGTTTTTTATATTTTTTTAAAAATTTTGTTTTTTTGGGAACGTGACGTGCAGGAACTATGGTAGAACTGACTGACACCCTGTTAACGGTGGCTATTTAGTCTGCGACCCAGACATATGTCGCACAGAGAGTTTTCTGGATCAAGCTGTAAATGATATTGGTAGCAAATGACTTGGTTGTATTGTGTGACATACAGAAAGTGTCATCTGGACAGTATATACGGATGGGAGCTAGTGTGCTGAACTGTGACACACAGAAAGGTTACACGCAGCTGAGTAAAATGGATTTGTATCACTGAGCTAAAACAACTGAAAAAATAATTTTTTTTTAATATTTGTTTTTTATATTTTTTAAAATTTTGTTTTTTTGGGAACGTGACGTGCAGGAACTATGGTAGAACTGACTGACACCCTGTTAACGGTGGCTATTTAGTCTGCGACCCAGACAAATGTCGCACAGAGAGTTTTCTGGATCAAGCTGTAGATGATATTGGTAGCAAATGACTTGGTTGTATTCTGTGACAGACAGAAAGTGTCACCTGGACAGTATATACGGAAGGGAGCTAGTGTGCTGAACTGTGACACACAGAAAGGTTACACGCAGCTGAGTAAAATGGATTTGTATCACTGAGCTAAAACAACTGAAAAAATAATTTTTTTTTTAATTTTTTTTTTATATTTTTTATAAAATTTTGTTTTTTTGGGAACGTGACGTGCAGGAACTATGGTAGAACTGACTGACACCCTGTTAACGGTGGCTATTTAGTCTACGACCCAGACAAATGTCGCACAGAGAGTTTTCTGGATCAAGCTGTAGATGATATTGGTAGCAAATGACTTGGTTGTATTCTGTGACGTACAGAAAGTGTCACCTGGACAGTATATACGGATGGGAGCTAGTGTGCTGAACTGTGACACACAGAAAGGTTACACGCAGCTGAGTAAAATGGATTTGTATCACTGAGCTAAAACAACAGAAAAAATAATTTTTTTAATTTTTTTT